>CATIWR010409462.1:0-24487 GCA_949677035.1 Omphalea diandra
AACACACAAGATTTTATAGTGGTTCGAATATTAATGAACTCTATATCCACTCCTCAATTCATCACAATTGAGTGTTCCACTAGCACTAAATAGTGTTTCAAGCTCACACCAAACTTATACACTTTGTGTTTTATGCTCACACACAGCCTTATAACTTATGTTTCAAGACTCACACAAAACCTCTCTAGTGTTTTCCCGAAGACTCATACTTAACCTATTACAAGAGTTTTACAAATATGCTAACTCTTAAACCCAATAACAATAATGTTTAATGCTTACACCTAACAATATCAACTCACATATAAAGAATTAAAGGTTGAGAAATAAAATTGCAAGAGTTTGGTTATATTCAATGTTATTCTCTTGCATTCATGTATGTTTGGTGGAGTATTTATAGGCAATAACCACCAAAGAGACATTACAAGTAAATGATGTCCAAATCTCTAAGACAAACTAGGCAGATCTTCCATTAAATGCTTCAAACTCATTTCATGGTCATGATTTCACTTTTTGCAATAAAAATGTTGAAATCGCAGTAGAGAATCCTATTTTTATCTAATGGCTAGTTCACATGGTATGCTACCACTGATATTCTTAGAAAATTATTCGTTGTGTTCTTCCAACCAAACAAAACTAGCGATTGTGATTTAATTTCTTCTTGGACACTACTGGCACTGCGAATTTGCCTATTTGATAGGGAGAAGTTGTTTCAATAGATTGTGGTCTTGAAGACTATTTAACCTTCACTATTTTTGATATGTTAATGATTATCTTGGACACTGAGCAAGTTCTGATTGTGGACTTGGTTCCCTTCAGGCAACTCTAAAAGTCATGGTCGCTATCTTGAATGCGATGGTCACCGCGAATTCGACTGTTTAAACTTCATAGCTTCCTTGGCAAGGTTGTAGCTGTGATTTACTTCACGAATTTGTCTAGCTCTTGTTCATCCATTCCTTTTGCAATATCGCAGTAGTGAATTAGAGGTTCTTGACCATGAATTAGAATGCCTTTCACAATGCTTGAGATTTAGACTTTTATCCAACTTGTAATGCAAACCTATCTTAAAAATCATAAAATTAACAATTAAAAATGATGTTATAACATATAAATCTACATTGTCAAGATCAATAGAGAGTTTTGACTTAGTTTTGACCAATCTAGTCTAACAATCTCTCTTTTTTTTTTTTTTTTTTTTTATTTTAACAACTTGATTCTCCCCTTTTGTTAAGATAAAAAAGAAAGAATATAAAGTCATTCAAATAGGGATAAGTATAAAGTGATTAAAATAAAAAGCAA
Organism: Omphalea diandra; assembly: GCA_949677035.1. Taxonomy (NCBI): domain Eukaryota; kingdom Viridiplantae; phylum Streptophyta; class Magnoliopsida; order Malpighiales; family Euphorbiaceae; genus Omphalea; species Omphalea diandra. Next base: position 1,297 of record CATIWR010409462.1, read on the forward strand.
TCACATTTTAAGAACAAACATAAGAAACATAAACTTTAAATGTTATTGATATAGATAAACATAAACATAAAGATGTGGGATCACAAACTCAGGCCTAAAGATAAATATAACAAAAGAAAATAAACATAGAAAGATTACAAGCCTAAGAAAAAACTAGAAGTTTGGGGAGCAGTCATCATCATTAGAATCTCCAACTTCTTCATCTACTTCTCCACCTCATGCTTCATCCCTTTCTTCCACCTCTTGGCCTTCTTTCTCTTCTAGAGTATCCTCTCAATCCTTAAAGTCTAGGAGATGGCAAGGTGTTGCACCCACCTTCTCTTGAAGGTCCACTAAGTCATTATGGAGTGAAAAAAAAGAAAAACTCTTCTCTTGATCATTCACATTACCTTATCCAATTTCTAGTTAATTGAAAAGAGAGAGATGGTTGAGGACCTAAGTTTTAGTTTGGGCTTAGGAGATGGGATTGGTTGGGCACCCTCCTCAATCAAGGCCTTTTCCCCTTTGAAGCTTGAGTAGTCTCATGCTTCTTAGCCCCAATTGATCCTAAGGTGTATATAAGTGTCTGGATGTATAGCCTTGGTATTTATGAGCTAGGGCAAATTAAGGAAGTTGTGGGATGACAAGTATTTCTTCATGAGGAATTTCTTATTCTCCTTATTAAAGGCTCCCATAACATGATAGATGGCTATGACATGAAAGGAAAGGAGAAATTAGCTATTAAATTTAGTACTCTTATGAATCAATTGATCCACAAGGTATCGATCGGTTTGAATAAGCTTATTTTTAGTTAGGCAAAACAAAAATGCTAGGTTTTTTTAGGAGACCTTTTCATTCCTATCACTCCTAGCATTTACTAAAAAAGTGATAATACAATGAAGAAGCCAATTTGAAAGGGTGTGAATGTATTTAGCCAGAGATTTTTTGGGTCATGTTTGGTTTTAATGGATATCTTTGATCAAAATTCAGAATAGATGATATCAAGCGCAGAGATGAAGAAAGGGATATCATCTCCTACTTGAAGGTTGAAGAGGTTAGAGAGTCGTTCAAAAGTAATAAAGTGAGGTCCCTAAAAGCTTAAAAAACTAAGCCATACGAACTTATTTTTAATTCTGCTCTCTTACTCAAAGTGATTGTATACATGAACTTCTTGACAATTTCCTCATATATGGGTTCATCTCTAAAGATAAACTCGTTCCAACCCAAGTATGATAGGAAAGCATGAATTTCATCCTTGATTCTAAGGGACTCAATGAGAAAGATAGAGAGAATTTTATTAGGTTGGATTATCTTGTTGGAGTTGGCTTTGTATTGATCTTTCTCTTCTTTGGTTATTTAGCACTAGAAGGTTGGGCAATGCCCTTCCCTTTCTTTGCTCTAGATAGTTTCTTAGGTGCCATTGAGGGAAGATAGGAAAGTTTGGAATATTTTAGAGAAGAAATAAGTTATAGGTAAGGAGAGAAGTTAAAAGTAGAATGGAGAGGTGTTATGATAGTTTAAATAGGCAGAAATATGAGGTAAAATGGTAACAAATGATAAAAATAACATTAAATGAGCGGTTGGCATTGATTGATAGTCAAATCAATCAATACCTGGCAGTTACTCAAATTCGCGATCGTGAAAAGCAGGTCACGACTACTACTTACAAATTTTGTGAGTAACGATTAAGAATTTCTTGAAACTGAAGGAGTCAATGGTCAAAGAATTTGAAATTTGAAAGAATTTGCAGTAGCAATCTTAAATTGCGATAACAAATTAGAAGTTTGATTGAAAAATAATGAGTGCCTATAAATAATGACTGTGATTTGATCATAGTGACCGCGAATTACGAGATAAAAAGCAATACAAAAAATAATAAGAATTAGCCTTCCTAGTTGTGATTTACTCAATGTAATGATGATTAATTCTAGCAAATTGGTATAAAGTAGCTCACTTGCTTAAGGAATTAACACATCTAAAGTAATCAACATCTACAAATATCGAACATAACATTCAATCATTCAAAGTGACAAACATAATAAGGAATAAGATGTGAGATCAAATTTTCACACTAGGGAGCTTCCATCAAGTATCCCTAGCTCCCTCTTAATGAAGTTCATTCTTTCTTCATTAAGGGGTTTAGTGAAAATATCTACAAGTTGATAATTGGTGTCAATAAACTCTAACACCACATTACCATTTTGGACATGATCTCTAAGAAAATGATGTATAATGTCAATGTGTTTGCTCCTAGAGTGTTGGATGAGATTCTTTGAAAAATTTATTACACATGTGTTGTCACTTGGGAATGTGATCAACATCTTTTCCATAATCCTTGATTTGTTGTTTCATCCAAAGGACTTGGGTGCAATAACAACTCATCACCACATATTCAACTTCGACAGTACATAAGATAATTGAAACTTACTTCTTACTAAACTAAGAAACTAAAACATTCTCTTATAACTTGGCAAGTTCCAAAAGTGCTCTTTCTATCCAATAAAATAATCTACATGTAAATATCCTAAAAGAATAAGAATGGATTTCTATGATACCATAAACCTAAGTATGATATGACATGCAAAAATTTAAGAATCCTTTTAACAACATTCAAATGAGATTCCTTAGGGCATGATTGAAACCTAGCACACATAGATATACTAAACATGATGTCGGGTATAGAATCAGTGAGATAAAGGAGAGAACCAATAATACCTCTATACCTCTTCTCATCAATTGGTTTATTTGATTCATCTTTATCTAGCTTAATGGTAGCATTCATTGGTGTCTTAGCTACTTTTAATCCATCCATGATTTAGAAAATATGAGACTCAAAACCAAGAGGTTGTTCAACATAAACTTCCTCCTTAATGAGACCATTTAAAAATGCACTTTTAACATCCATTTGGAAATGTTTAAAGTTCATGTGACATGCATATGCTAGAGAATCCTAGTAGCCTCTAATCTTGCTATGGGGGCATAGGTCTCATCATAATCAATGCCTTCCTCTTGGTTGTACCCCTTTTTAACAATCTAGCTTTGTTCCTAGTGATGAAACCTAGCTCATCTAACTTGTTCCTAAACACCCATTTGCATCCCATAAATAGGTTGTTCCTTTGGCGTAGAAACTAGTTCCTATACTTTATTTCTCTCAAATTGGTTAAGTTTTTCTTACATAGCAATCACCTAACTTTCATCATCAAGAGCTTCATCAACTAATTTTGGCTTCAATTAAGAAATAAATGCAAGATTATTGTCTAATGCATGAATTTAAGATCTAGTACTTATTCCCTTAGATGTCTCACCAATGATTAGATCCTTTGGGTGATGTTTGGAGAATATAGTTATTATAGTTGGGATTTCTTTTATTTTTTTGATGACTTATTTTCTTCATGATCAATCACCATTTCTTTTAGAGTTTAACCTAGCTCCAATTTCTCAAAGTCACTTATAAGACTATCAATAAAAGAACATTCTTTCCTTTGAAGGAAGTTTGATGTTGCTTCTTGATTTGGCACGGTCCACAAGTCTTGTCCAATGAGAATTTTAGCTTAGGAAGACCTTCTACTAGCTCTCCTTGAGATACGCTTTGTAGAAGCTCCATGCTAGCATGACCAAGTATGCCAAAGCTAAGTTTCATTACTAAGGGACACAAGACACTTGAAAGATTGATTAACCAAATTGTCTAAGTTAATTAGGTAGGTATTGCCATTCCTTTTACCCTTAAAGATTACCTTTTTAACCACCAAAGTGATAACCTAACACTCTTTAGGGTCAAATGTGACTTTGTTACCTTTATCACATAATTGACTTACACTGAATAAATTATGTTGTAAACAATTTATTAAAAGAATATTATCAATAAGTGAACAACTATTCTTATTAATTGTTCCAATGCTAATTACCTTACCCTTAGCTTTGTTTTCAAAAGTGACATTGACACCTTCCTTTTCTTTTATGACTATGAATAGTTTTTTGTTATCTATCATATGCTTTAAGCACCCACTATGCACATGCCAATCATTGTCTTCATTGGTGGCTACAATATAATTCTACATAACACAAACAAACCACCTTTGTTTAGGTAACCAAGCATACGTGGGTCCTTGGGGGTTAGGTTTTTAAGGGTCCTCTAATTTAAGGCGAGCCTTTTAATATAACAAAAAAATATTTATGTGACCAAAATTCATGCAATAATGATATTGGAGCTTAGACTTTTAAGTCTTTCTTATATGCATAACTTTAGTATGAGTACGGGGCCTTCTCATACTATGTTGATTAGAATGTGAGCATATGTAAGGATGATTAGGATTAAAAGAGAATTTTTAATGTGTGTTAGGGTGAGCATGCTTCTTAGAGTAGATGAATGCATCATTAGCCTTTTTATGCTTAGGCTTTGAGCCTTGAGGTGCATTCCTCTTGCCGTTAGGCATAGGTGTCTTAGTGCTACGAGCACTCTTCCATTTAATTACCTCAATACTATATGTTTGAAGTGCTAAGGTTCTAATACAAGTAGTGAGAAGGGGTGCAGATGATGAGGAGGCTTCATTGAAGCCTAAACCATGTCTTACTAAGGGAGGTATTTGAGATATAATTAATATATCTAAAACTTCATTCTCTTTATGAAACTTTCTAAGCTCAATTTTTCACTAAAATGGGGTGAAGAACTTACCTTATTAGAAGAGTCTTCTTGTGCCTTGAAACACAGATTTACCACTTCCTCATCTTCATCTTCCTTACTAGAGCTGTCATCCCAAGTGACTTTAAAGCTTTTCTTCTTTTCTTTGTCTTCTTTCTTCTTCTTCTTCTTCTTCAACTTAGGGCAATCACATTTGATGTGGCTGTGTTTACCACACTCATAGCATGTCACTTCATTCTTCTTTTCTTTCAGGCTGGGAGATGCCTTCTTGAAGTTCCTTCTATCTTTTCTTCTTCTTATAAGCTCCTTGAAACTTCTATAAAGCATGCCCAGTTCATTCTCTTCCTTTTCACTATCATCATCACTTGAGACAACATCTACCTCTTTGTCTTTGGCTGAGGATTTAAAGAATTAGTTGTTATTTTAATTTTCTGAAATTTATGATATTTGAAATCTTTACTATACTATTTATAAAATTGATTTAATTAGAGAATGTTTTTTTGAATATAAAAATGTATACAACTTTTTTAATTGATAATAATAATCTTAAGTTATAAATTTTAATTGGATGACTAATATCTTTTTATAGAATTAGTTATTATTTCAATCTTTAAATATTGTGATTATTTAAAACAATTGAAATAATAGGTGTTATTTTAAACTTTAAATTTGTAATTATTTAAACAACTAGAATAATGGATAAAAATATTTATATATTTTAAGTTAGTGTTAATTTTTTTAAATAGTTAAAAACTAAAAAATATAATTTGAATTTAGGTATATCAAATGGCTTGTGTAATAGAATGATGGTTTACAAGAATTTGTGTAATAGAATGATGGTTTACCAAAATTTTTCTAAAAATATCATACATGTTAAAATAACTATGAGACAACATATAGGACAATAAGTATTCTCACTAAAAATTCCTCTCTCCAGTTAAAAATGAAAGATTTTTTTTAATTCAAAAAATAATTTACAGTTTGTCTTTGCTTTGTCATGACCATCAATAAAATCCAAGATTAGATAATACGAAATGTTGAAATTTATTTACCATAAAATATTTTTTTTTATATAGGCAATTATATATTGTATCATCTAAAGAGGTTTCAATATCTATCACAATAGTTCTTAGACAATCTCACAAAATAATGAAAGTATAAAAAAATTTATACTAAAAATATATTTTGCACAAAAGTGCTTCTTTCATAAAGGTGAAATTTTATCATTTTTTTAAATATATTTATAAATAAAAATATTATCATAATGTTATCTTGACATTTTAATTGTTGTAGTGAATATGTGAATTGATGATAAGCGATGATAATATCTTCTTTTATTTTTTAATGTTATTTTAATTAGTATAACTCTTATTTAGCTTTTAAATTTGATTCTTTCATCATTTTGTGTTAATTTTTTTTTGATTCACTTATTAAGAAAAATTATAGTGATTAAAATTTATTTTAATATGTATTATAGAAAATTTTTAATTATTTATAATTATACATAATGTATTCTCTTTATTTATATGAATATAAAATTAAAAATTAATCAATTTATATATCTAATAATTATTTTAATCATGTACAATATATATTTAGCAAAAACTAGTTTACAAGAAAATTTTATTTTGTTTAGTAATAATACTAAAAGACAAATGAGCATTGTTTTCCAATATTTAGAATGCATTACAATTATTAAATTTTCTCTATTTGATATATTATAAAAATTATAGATTATAATTTATTATTATTTATTATTAAATACAAGAAAATACATTAAAATATAAAATAATTATTACCACCAACTGTTCATAGTTGTCACTAATCATAAGTTACAGTATAGAGATCGATAATCAAAGATAATGATAAACTAATGGTTATATATTAATATTATTATTTATAAGTTTTATCATTTTAATAATTCTATCAAATTGTAAGAAAAAATATGACAATGTCGACTTAACGATGAAATTTTTCATCACTAATCAAGCGTATTTCATAGCTAAACCTACCTATTGGACTTGGTTGGTCAAACTTAAGTCAAAAATCTCTTTTGATCTTGATAATGTAGATTGGTATGTTCCATCATCATTTTTAAGTGTTGTTTTTGCAATTTTTTTTGATAGGTTTGCATTGGAAGTTAAATGGGAGTATAAATATCAAATTTTGCAAAAAGTACTCTAATTCACGGGAGTGAACTTCTAATTCACGACTGTTATCTTACAAGAAGAATGGAATAAGATGGTACAAACGGATTTGCGGTAAGAGTCGCATCAAAATTCGCAACTGTGACTTTTGGATTTGCTTGAAGGAAATCAAGTCCACAACCAAAGCATGCCAAATGTCCTAGAAAGTTGTCAGTTTATCAAAGTTCATGAGGGCGACATAATGGTTGAGATCGCGATTTGATGGAGTTACATTTCCTTGTCAAACAGAAGGATTTGCGATGAAAAAAAACGTCCTAAAGAAAAATATTTTGTGATTGCCACTTTTATTTGGCTTGAAGAATATAATAGCTATATCTCTTGGAAAACCAATGGAAGTGTACCATGTGAACTACCCATCAAATACAAACGAGACCAATGAAAGTGTACCACGTGAACTAGCCATTAGATACAAATGGGGTTTTCTATCGCAATTTTAATGATTTTTGTGTTAGAAGTGAAATCGCTACAATGAATGACCAGTTATGATTGCAAAATTAGTCTTACAAGTATTTACTGCAAGATTTTCCTAACACAACTTAGAGATTTAGACATAGTTTATTTGTAACATCTCTTTGGTGGTTGTTACCTATAAATACTCCACTAAACAAACATGAATGTAATAGAATAATATTGAATATAGCCAAACTCCTGCAATTTTGTTTCTCAATCTTTAATTCTTGTACATGAGTTCATTAAACACCATTGTTTTGCATTTGAGAGTTAACCTTATTGTAAAACTCTTGCATAAGTTAAATGTGAACTTTTGGGAAAACACTTAAGAGATTTTTATGTGAGCCTTGAAACACAAGTTGTAAGATTGTGTGTGAGCCCTAAAACACAAAGTGTAAAAAGTTTTGTGTGAGCTTGGAAATACCATTTAGTGTTAGTAGAATACCCAATTAGAAGAATTAGAGAGTAGATGTAAGATTTGTTAACAACTAAACCACTATTAAACCTTATGTCTCTAACTCTTCTTTTACTTCTTCTATCTTTATCTCTCAAAACCTTCTCTCTAATTTTTTAAATTTTCCACCAATTCAATCCCCTTTCTTAGTGCTCAAGAACCACAAGTGGTATCATAGCATGGTATCATTGAGACCCTTAATTATATGAGTAAAGATAAATAGTACAAGAAGGAATCCATACCCATCTCAAGCTATACTTTAATCGATCTGACTATACTCATTGGAAGTACAAAATAGAGATATACTTAGATAGCAATGTGGTTGATCTATGGGATATAGTTGCAAAAGAATGGAAGCCTCCTACCAAGATGGTTAATGGAAGTGAAGAATTGATCCTAAGAAAGGAATGGTGGAAGCTCACAGAAAATCAAATGGAAGAAACAAAAGGACAATGGAAATTCTTCTCAGCTCTTTATCAAGGAAGGAGATTGGAAGAGTACAACATTGCCTCACTGCCCATGGAATTTGAAAGGTGTTGGAGAATGATCATAAAGGCATAACTTTATCGAAGTTTTGCATGCTAGAGATGTATGTGATAGAATAAGATATTTTCATGATGAAAGACAATGAAAGCATCATCGATATGATAAATAGACTCTTATCTATTATCACAAATATGAAGAAATTTGATAAAATACCCATTAACCATAAGGTAAACACCAAAATGCTCAAATCTTTACCTCTTAAAAAGTTTGGTAGTATTCAAGAGTCAAATCTAAAAATTCAATAAGTTCCAATAAATGTTCTTATAGGCAAGCTTTTCACTCATGATTTGGTCTTGAAAAAGGATGAGGAAATGAAGAAAATGATAGGGCAGGGTATAAGAATGACAAAGTAGAAAAGAAGACCTTACCCCTTAAATCCTTAACCAAAGACAAAGTGGTAAAAGCTATCTCAAGTGATGATGATAGTGAAAAAGAAGAGAAAGAGAGTTGGTCATGCTTTCTAGAAGGACCAAGGAGCTAATAAGGAGAAGAAAAGATAAAAGAAACTTCAAGAAGACATCTCCTAACCTCAAGAAAAACAAAAATGAAGTTATCTACTATGAGTGTGGCAAACAAGGTCACATCAAGTATGATTGCCCCAAGTTGAAGAAGAAGCTGAGGAAAGGAGATAAGGAAAAGAAGAAAAGCTTTAAACCCATTTAGGATGATAACTTTAGTGAGGAGGATGAAGATGAAGAAGTGGCAAATCTCTATTTTATGGGAAAAGAGGTATCTTCTATTTAGGTAAGTTCTTCTCCTCATTCTATTGATAATTATGATGCTTATAAAATGTAGATAATGAGTTTTGAAAAGCTCTTACCTTGAAATGTGAAAAGTATAAATCACAATTGAAAACTTACAAAAAGAAATGCTCAAAATTGGAAAATGTGTTTAATTCATTAAATGAACTTGTAAGTGAATTAAGGACTTCAAATGAAAAACTCAAAAAGTCAGTTGAGAGTCTTATTAAGTCTTTTTCTTCTCTAAATTCCTTGAAAAAGGAAAATGACTCCTTAAAAGGAGAAGTAATTAACTTAGAAATTCTATTTCTAAGTTTCATAAAGGGAAGGAAGCTTTAGATACACTATTTGTATCCCAAAGGCCTCCTCTAGTGAGACATGGTCTAGGCTTCAATGGACCCCTTTCTTCATTTACACCCCATCTCAAGACATTTAGAGAGCATCAACACCTCAAACATCTAGTATTAAGGTAATTAAGAGAATGAGTGCTCCTAGCACTAAGCCACTAATGCCCAAGGGCAAGGGAAAGGCAGCTTAAAGCTTAAAGCTTAAGTCTAAAAAGGCTACCATGCATAAATGTACACTAAGAAACATGTTCACCCTAACACACATAAAAAATTCTCGTCTACTCCTAATCACTCATGCACAAGTATACACTTATATTATCAAAGTATGAAAAGGCCCCCCTACTTATACTAAAGTTATGAATAGGACAAAGACTTATAAGTCTAAACTCCAATGCCATTATTGTATAAAGTTTGGACACATAAACATTTTTGCTATGTTAGGAAGGTTCACATTAAACTAAATGACCCTTTTAGGCCTAACCTTCTATTTAGGGAAAGTATGCTTAGGTATTTAAACAAAGATAAATTGTTTGTGTTTTTTAGGAATGCTAGGTATCCACCAATGAGGACAATGATTAGCATGTGGATAGTGGGTGCTCAAAGCATATGATAGGAAACAAGAAGCTATTCACAACCATAAAAAGAAAAAGAAGGTGACAATATCACATTTGGTAATAATGCCAATGGTAAGGCAATTGGCATTAGAATAATTGCTAAGAATCATTGTTCACTTATTGACAATGTTCTTTTAGTTGAAGGTTTACAACATAAATTGTTAAGTGTAAATCAATTATCTGACAAAGGTAATAAAGTCACCTATAATCCTAAAGAATGTCAGGTTACCACTTTGGTCGATAAGAAGGTAGTCTTTAAGGGTGAAAGGAGAGACAATACCTAATTAATTGACTTATACAATTTGGCTAATTAATCCTTCAAGTTTCTTATGTCTCTTAGTAGTGAAGCTTGGCTTTAGCATAAAAGACTTGGTCATACTAGCATGGAGTTCCTACAAAGTCTATCTAAAGGAAAGCTAATATAAGGTCTTCCAAAACTAAAATTCTCTAAAGATAATACATGTGGACCTTGCCAAATGGGGAAGCAACACCAAACTTCCTTCAAAGTAAAAAAATTATAAGTACCTCTAAGCCTCTTCAACTAATCTGTATGGAATTAATAGGACTTACAAAGAATGCTAGTCTAGGTGGAAAGCATTATGCATTTGTCCTAGTTGATGATTACTCTAAGTTTACTTAGGTTTCTTTTCTAGCTCATAAGAATGACACTTTCACTTTTAATGCTTTCAAAAGTTTTGCAAAAAGAGTTCAAAATGAAAGATGTTACTTCACTTCTTCTATTAGAAGTGACTATGAAAAGAAATTTCAAAGTGAAACTTTAAAACTTATTATTTAGAGAATGGGATTTCTCATATTTTTCTACTCCTAGAACACAATAACAAAAAAAAAGGACATTGGTAGAGATGGCTAGAACCATGCTCAATGAGTATTCTTTGCATAATTGCTTTTAGGCCAAAGCCATCAATACTTCTTATTATATTGCTAATCATGTTTTTAAAAGACTCATTCTTAACAAAACTTCTTATGAGCAGTGGAATAGTAGAAAACCTAAGACTTCATATCTTAGAGTTTTTGGGTGCAAATGCTATATTCTTAATACTAAGGACAACTTTGGAAAATGATTTAAAAATAAATGAAGGCATTTTTCTAGGCTATTCCACCTTTAGCAAAGCCTATAGGGTATTTAACAAAAGTTTTATACTTATTGAAGAGTCAATGAATGTTGTGTTTGATGAATCTAGTAAACTTGATCTTGGGAAAGACTCTTTTATTGGTAATCTTACAGGTGATGAGAAGTTGGAGCTTGATTCAACTCCAAAATAATTGGTGACTAATCTTGAGGATAATAAGTCATTACAAAAAATTGAGGAAAATCAACAACAACAAGTAGAAAACCCAATTCAAGAACTTCCTAAGGATTAGAGATTCTTTAAATATCATATAAAAGATCTTATCATTAGTGAGACATCCAAGAGAGTAAGTACTAGATCTCAACTTCATGCTTTAGACAATAATCTCGCGTTTGTTTCTCAATTTGAGCAAAAATATGTTGATGAGGCTCTTGATGATAAAAGTTGGGTGATTGCTATCTAAGAGGAACTTAACCAATTTGAGAGAAATAAAGTTTGAGAACTTTTCCTAAGTCTAAGGAACACCCTATTTTAGGTTGCAAATGGGTGTTTAGAAATAAGTTAGATGAACAAGGGTTCATTACTAGGAATAAAGCTAGATTGGTTACAAAGGGTTACAACCAAGAGGAAGGCATTAATTATGGTGAAACCTTTGCCCCTATAGTAAGATTAGGGGCCATTAGGATTCTTTTAGCATTTTCATGTCACATGAATTTTAAACTTTATCAAATGGATGTGAAAAGTGCATTTTTTAATGGTCTCATTGAAGAGGAAGTTTATGTTGAACAATATCTTAGTTTTGAATCTCATGCTTTTCCAAATCATGTTTTTAAATTATGTAAAGCCTTGTATGATTTGAAACAAGATTGTTATGAAAGGCTTAGTTCATTTCTTTTACAAAATGATTTTGAAATAAGCAAGGTTGATACAATTTTATTTATCAAAAAGCACAATTAAGATACACTAATTGTACAAAAATACACTGATGATATTATATTTAGTGCTGCTAATGAATCTCTTTGTGAAAAATTTTCTAAGTATATGACTAGAGAATTTGAGACGAGCATGATGAGAGAGATCAAGTTTTTCCTTGGTCTTCAAATCAAGCAAACTAAAAAGGGCATCTTCAACAACCAAACCAAGTACACAAAGGATCTACTTAAAAGGTTTGGCATGGAAGGATGCAAGGTAGCAAAGACTCTAAGAGTGCAACTATCAGGCTAGAAAAAAAATGAATCAAATAAGCCAATTGATGAAATGAGGTATAGGGGTATGATTGATTCTCTCCTCTATCTTACTGCTTCTAGACCCAATATCATGTTTAGTGTTTGTATGTGTGTAAGTTTCCAATCTTACCCTAAGGAATCACATTTAAATGTTATCAAAAGAATTCTTAAATATTTACATGACATATTGCATTTAGGATTATGTATCTTAGGAATTCATCTTTTAGTCTTCTTGGATACTTAGATGCAAATTATGCCTATAGTTTATTAGATAGAATGAGCACTTATAGAACTTGCCAATTCATAAGTGATTGTTTAGTCTCTCAGTTTAGCAAAAAGTAAGTTTTAATTGCCTTATCCACCATTGAAGTGAAAATATATGGTCGCGGGTTATTGTCGCACCCACGTTCTTTAGATGAAATAACAATTGAAGGATTATGGCAAAGATGTTGATCACATTCCCATCAAATGTGAAAACACAAATGCAATAAATCTTTCAAAAAATCCCTTCCAACATTTACGAAGAAAGCATATTGACATTAGACATCATTTTCTTAGAGTTCATATCCAAAATGGTAATGTGGTGTTAGAGTTTATTTGCACTAATCATCAACTTGCAGATATTTTCATTAAATCCCTAAATAAAGAAAGGATGAAATTCATCAAGGGGGAACTAGGGATGCTAGATGGAAGGGTGAAAATTGATCTCACTTCATATTCTACATTATGTTTATCAATTTTGATTGATTAAATGTTATGTTTATGAATGTTCATTACTTCGGATGTGTTAATTCTTTATGCAATTGTGCTCTTCTATGCTAATTTCTTGAGTTAATCATCATTACATTAAGTTAATCACATCTATAAAGGCCAATTCTTAGTTCTCATTGATTTTCTTTTTGCCTTGTAATTTGAGATTGCTACTATCCATTTGTGGTCGCTATTTATAGGCACTTGTCATTTTTTTGTCAAACTCTCAATTCACTATCGTAATTTTAAATCGCTATTGAAAATTTTTTCAAAATTCAAATTTTACTCCTTTGATTTTCGAGGAAATCTTATTTGTTACTCACAATTTTCATAATTAACAATCACGACTAGTTAATAGCGACTGCAAATTATGGTAAATATCAAGCATTTATTAATTTGACTATCAATTGGGCCTACTACTTATTTAATGCATTTCTTACCATTTTTTTAATCATTTTTGGTCATTTTCTACCTATTTAAGCCATCCTAACACTCCTTTATTTCATTTTTACCTTTTTCTCTTCATTTATCATTCATCTCTTCTTTCAATCCCTCTCAACTTACAACCTTCCATGACACCCAAGAAACTAACCAGAGTAGAGCAGAGAATGGGAAGGGCATTGCCCAACCTTAAGGCCCTTCTCCCCTTCACCTCATGAAAGGGATAACTAAGGAAGAAAAAGATAGGTATAATGCAAATTCCAATAAAATCATCCAAGCCAATAAAATTCCTTCCACTTTTCTCCTTTAATCACTTGGAATCAAGGAAGAAATCTATGCCTTTCTTTTTAATCTAGGCTGAAATGAATTTCTATTATGAGATGAACCAGGCTATTATAAGATAGTTCAAGAATTCATATGCACCGTTACCTTGAGTAGAAGGGAAGAATCAAAAGTAGGTGCATATGGGTTGGTATTTAGAGCTTTTGGGGACCCTATTTCATAACCTTTGCCTAAATTTTGTTCTCTCTTCAACCTTTAAATGAGAGATAATATTTCTTTCATTATCTTTGAACTTTATATTATCTATTTTGAATTTTGGTCAAAGATCTCTATTGAAACCAGACAAGGCCTAAAAACATCTATGGCTAAATTCATTAAAACCTTTACCAATTGTCTTCTTCAATGTATCATTACGTTTTTTGTAAATGCTAGGGGTGATGGGAACAAAAAAGTTTCCCAGAAAGACCTAGCATTTGTATTTTGCCTAACCAAAAATAAGCTAATCCAAATAGGTTGATACCTTATAGATCAATTGATTCATATGAGTACAAAGCCTAAAAGCCAATTTCTTCTCCCCTCTCATGTCACAATCATATACAGTTATGTGAGAGCCTTTAATAAGGAAAATGAGAAATTCCTCACCAAAACATATTTGCCCTCCTAAAACTTCCTTGATTTGCCCTATTTGATTAATGCCAAGGTAATCCATTCATATACCAATGTATATACCTTAGGGTCTTTTAGGGCAAAGAAGCAAGAAATAACTCAAGTTTCAAAAAGGAAGAGGCTTATGAAAGAGGAAAGTGCCCAACCAATTCCATCTCTTAAACCTAAAGCCAAACCTAAAACCTCTATAATCTTTCTCTTTTCTATCGACAAGAAGATGGATAAGGTGATGTGCATAATGAAAAGGAGATTTATTCTTCTTTCCCACCTCCACAGTGACTTAATTGATCTTCAAGAAAAGGTAGGTGCAACACCTTGCCATCTCTTAGACTTTGAAGAATGAGGGGATACCCTAGAGGAAGAGGAAGACCAAGGAGTGGAAGAAGGAGATGAAACACAAGGAGGAAGAGCTGAAGAAGATGGAGATTCTAATAATGATGACATCTCTCCACTTATTTAGTTTTTCTTACTTAGGCTTATAATTTCCTTTATGTTTCTATTTCTTTTATATTTGGCTTAAGTTTGTGAACCTACAAGTTTATTATTATTTGTTTGAATTTAGTTTGTATTTATTTTAAAATCAATAAAAGATCAATTTTTTGTTTCCTATATGATTGTCTCTAATACTTTTATACTTATCCCTATAATTGCATTATCTTATTTTTTTGATCTTGACAAAGGGGGAGAATAAACTTGTGATTGCATGATTAAGGGGGAGTATAATTTGAGGGGGAGGGAGCAATTTAAATTAGTTTAATTACATTTCATGTTTAAATTGGTATCTTAACTAAGTTTAAGTTGTTAAACATTGTTAACCATTTCAACTTTACACTTATACAATTTTTACCCATTATAAAATCAATCTAAGTTGCCAAAAGAAAAAAAAGGAAGATTGTTGGACTAGGTTGGTCTAACCCAAGTCAAAACTCTTTTTTGATCTTGATAATGTAAATTGATATGTTCTAACATCATTTTTAAGTGTTATTTTGGCAATTTTTTTTTAATATAGGTTTGCATTGAAAGTTGAATGAGAGTCTAGACCTTTATGAAAAGCACTCTAATTCGCAGAAGCAAACTTCAATTCACGATCGCTATCTTGCAAGAAGAATGGAAGAAGATGGTACAGACGGATTCGTGATAAGGGTAATGTCCAGATTCGCAATCGCGACTTTTAAATTTGCCTAGAGGGAATCAAGTCCATAACCCGAGCATGCCAAATGTCCTAGAAATCCATTGGTTTAACAAAATTTGTGAGGGTGACAGAATGCTCAAGACTGCATTTTGATGGTGCTAAATTTCCTTGTCAAACAAAAGGATTCGCGATGACAATCGTGTCCTAGAGAAAAATATTTCGCGACTATGATTTTTTTTTGGCTCAAAGAACATAAAACTATATCATTTAAAGGACTAATGGAAGTGTGCCACGTGGACTAGTCATTAGATACAAATGGGGTTCTCCATAATTATTTTAGTAATTTTTATGCTAGAAGTGAAATCGCAACTACGAATGACCAGCCACAACTGCAAAATCAATCTGATAAGCATTTGATGTAAGATTTGCCTAACACAACTTGGAGATTTAAACATTCTTTATAATATCTCTTTGGTGGTTGTTGCCTATAAATACTCTGCCAAATAGATATGAATGCTAAAGAATAACATTGAATGCAACCAAACTCTTGTAATTTTGTTTCTCAGCCTGTAATTCTTGTATATGAGTTGGTATTGTTGGATGTAAGCATTATACACCATTGTTTTAGGTTTGAGAGTTAGCCTAGTTGTAAAACTCTTATATAGATTAAGTATGAGCTTTTGGAAAAACACTTGAGGGGTTTTTGTGTGAATCTTGAAAAACAAGTTGTAAGGTTGTATGTGAGCCATAAAACACAAAGTACAAAAGTTTGGTGTGAGTCTGGAAACACCATTTAGTGTTAGTAGAATACCCAATTAGAAGAATTGGGGAGTGGATATAGGGTTGTTAACACCTGAACTTCTATAAAATCTTATATCTCTAACTCTTCTCTTACCTCTTCTATCTCCATCTCTCAAAACCTTCCCTTTAATTTTTTAAATTTCCTACCAATTCAACCCATTTTCTTGGTGCTTAATGGCCAACACTCCTAACAATAGACTTTTGTCGCTAGACTAGAGGTCGTTAAGGGCTAGTGATGAAATATCAACTCGTTGCTAGCCCTTTCTAAAATTCCATTGCTATTCCATAACTAAAATTAACTATAGACTCATGAAAAAATTTTTCATTACTAAAAATAGTGATAAAATTTTAGCAACGAAAAATTTCATCGATAAGATTAGCTATGAAAATTTTTGTAGCTATTTCATAAATAAAGTAGCAGGTTTCCATCACTATTCCATTGCTATAATTTTCTAATATTTATATATTAAAATATTTATATTATTAAATATTTATATTTATTAAAAATTAATATTAAAAGGAATACAAATATTTAAAATTATTTAATTTATTAAAAATTAAAATAAATTGCATTATGTTTACAATAACATTATACATATAAGATACATAAATATGAAGGAAAAGCCTAATAATCTCTATCGTCATCATTTCCCTCCAAATAATCATCGTCCTTTGAAGGTGAAGATGCTGCTTAAAGTAGTGGTACCGAAAGCCTTTGGTTGTTTATGGCAGCTAACATAAAAGTCAGCGTTTGTTGCATGATCTGTTCAAGGGCAGCAAATTGCATATCAAACTCATGTTGCATCTCCTCTTGAACCTGCCTCCTAATGCTCCTCCAAATCTTGATCACAAGCCATCTATGACATGGTTGAGAAATAGCTGGCGCAAGAAGGTGGATGACTACATGTCATCTTAGAGCTAAGTTTGTGCACTATACTCTTCTTGTATCCTCCAATAGCATCAATGTACAACTGGTTAATGTTAAAAGCTTGAGATTTTATAAAGCCCATCAGTGGTTGTGAAGTAGTTATAGAAATACTTCTCTCCACTTCCTCCTAATAAATATGAAGAATCATTATGAAATATTATTGAAGCTACTTTAATTTCAAAATAACACATCGATTTTTATTTAACTTTGGTGTTCTATGACTTCTAGTCAACAAATTAATTGTTTGCCTTCTTAATATATGTCTTCTTGAAAATCTCAAAATCTATGGGCAAACATTTTCCAGTTCTTTCTCTTGAAATAAAATTTATTACTATAGTCTAAATTTTTTATCAAATAACAAAAGTTAAGTAAATAAACCAACCAAATCAAGGGCATGCTCAAGGAATGATCTAGATCAGGTTATATAGCAAGATAGACTAGTACCAACCCAACAATCTTTATGTGTCTGTTCTTGAAAGCTTGGGCAGACTAAACTTAAAATTATAGCATGGATCATTGCTACTTCTACATATCCCATATAACTTCAGAGATTCATTATGGCTTATTACCATTGTGTCTCCAACCAAATAAAGTATCTTAATATCGCCTAGTAGCTCTATGCTCCCATGCAATCTTGACCATGGACTCTATAGCGGTATCCCAAAGAAAATACTTTTGTAATATTAGGAAATAAAATGTGAATATATGAACAAAAATTATATTAATTAAAAAATTTAAATTGTGCCTTAAACTTCTCCTAATAGAATTCTTTAATATCCATTGACATCATCTTCTAGGTGTAACTTTTAGGTCTAAACACTCTTTGGAAATCAAAAAAATCTAGTTAGAATACTGATTCTTTAGGATTAAACTGTAAAAAAAAAAAAACAAAGTTACATAATATACAACTAAATATATTTATTAATATAAACATATATGACATGAGATGATCAAAACAACATGCCTTATGCCAACAGTTATAACCTAGGTTAATGAGAAGATGAAGGATTAGTTATCGATGTAGTAAAAGTATCACAAGCATGCGACGATGCAAATGTAGTTGGTGGTGAAATAGACAAAGAATATGAAGGTGATGCTACATAAGGTGGAGCTAGAGGTGATGGAGTGGGCTGATCAGGCAGTGGTACATAAGGAGATGGAGAAGAAGGCCTATCATGACGGTCTCAACTAGTACCTCATATAGTACCTCGCCCTGATAAACTCCCATGATATATATCATTCCCTTGTATCCTGTGAAATATGTATATATGTATGCTTAGACATTCATTTACATTTAAGCATTATAATATAAATATTATGAATTGAGTTGTGATTAAACTATCTCTAATCATTATCGATGTTATGTAAATTAACATCATCATCCTCATTATCATCATCATCATCTAATTCTTCATTTTTTGACACATTATCTTCATTTTACTTTCATCAACATTAATAAATGAATCAGTTGGATAACTTAATCTCATATTTTGATCTTCAACTTGAAGGTTAATTTTATAAAAACCTTTATATCATCATCTTGGAAAGATTCTTTGTTGACAATAAGAACTTCTACCATAGATCTAGCTTTTACTTTATACATGGCCCATCAATCATTCTTGTCATGTTTCAGGCTTGGATATGGAGCATAATACATTTGTGTTGCTTATGACATAAGGACAAATGGTTCATTCTTATTGAATATCTTTTTATAGTTCACATCCATAAATTTGTATTACTTGTGAACTATCATACCAATATTTGGTCTAGGATCAAACCACTCGTAATTGAATAAAACAATTCTCTTATAAGGTAATGTAAGGAGCTCTGACTCTGAAACTTCAGTTAATTAACCTTAATAGGCACTCTTATCAGCATTATAATTTATGCCCTTTTATGCAAACCCTATTAGAATTATGTGCTTGAGAGTGAAAATTATAATTGTTGACATAATATCCATGATACGACTTTATAGTGTGTAATGGACCTTTTGCTAAATACTTTGATGAAAATGTTGGTAATATTATTTGATCAATTATATACCTATAATGTATATTAATTAAACTATTGAATATTAAATTGTGTTACACATATTTGCAAATATAAGTTTATCATGCATTTTATATGGCCACATATTGATTGGACCAAACTACAAAATGATTTTGCATAAATGCATCAAGCTAATTGTCAACAATTGTTGGATAATTTGGTTGTAACCTTGACACGTAGATCCTTCATAGCATATGAACAAAACAACACACATAAGTATATATAAGTGCAATTCCATATTATCATTGTAAAATAGAAATCGAGATGAATAATTACTCAATAAAAGTGTTACTTCCTCATAATTTAGTAGAATGTTTATGTGCATAAGATGATATTCTTTGTTTGTCAACAATCCTATTTTGAACCCCCTAATAGACGACCTACAAGTTTTGATATACTAAATATCCCTTCATAGTCTTCATAATCTCTTCTAAATTTATCATTATTTAGGGGGACTTGTCAATGTCATGTATTAACATGGGGCTCAAATTAGTGCGCACAAAAAAGCTGAAACTTTTTCAACCAAATATGCATTGCATATCAAACCTTTAACCTAAGCTTTATTTTGCATATAACTTTTCATGGTACCTTTTGAATGGATACATTCATCAATATTGAATTGGATATATGATTCTTACTTTATATGGAAGATGAATTGGGAAATGTTCCATACAATTAAAGAAACTCGGGGAAATATTCATTTAAGCTGACACAAAATAACATGAATCTCTTGCTTCAGCCATCTCATATCATCCACACGTATAGTACTTGAAGTCAAATCCTTGAAGAAAAGGCTCAACTCTATAAAAGCTTGCTAAACATGTTCTTGAAGCAGTTCTCGAAATACAATTGGTTTTTAACTATTGCATGGACATATGATAATCATGACTTTTCAATCCAAACAACTTCAGCCTTTGCATGTCCATATTTGAAACATAACCATCTAAAAATTTCAATATATTATCCCATTCACATAAAGCCTCTTTTGCCTGTTTGTCAATAGTGTAATAGACTTTAGGATATTTTTAAGTTTTAGGATCATGATTTAATTTTGATCTTCGATGAAAATGTTTCAAGTGTTCCCTTTATTTGACAGTTTGTTCGATTTTTCCTCCTATATTTATCACCGTATTAAATACATTATAAAAAACATTCTTCTAAATGTGCATCACATCCAAATTATACTTCATCAGGTTGGTTTCTTAATATGGCAGATCCTAGAATATGCTTCATTTTCTGTAGCCAGTTACCTTTTAAATGATCCATTCATTGTACAACCATCCATATTAGTGACCTTCTTCAATCTTCATTCCTCTATCTCTACTAATATCTCATATCCGGTGTCAGTCACGATTCTATTTTTTAGGAAGGTTGTTCTGCTCCACCGAAATGGATGTTCATCGAGTAAAAATTTATATTGGTTGTCAAACCATAATGTCTTACCCCTTTTTAGTACAGTAAAAGCGTCTGAGTTGTCCATACAATAAG
This sequence comes from Omphalea diandra, assembly GCA_949677035.1. NCBI lineage: Eukaryota > Viridiplantae > Streptophyta > Magnoliopsida > Malpighiales > Euphorbiaceae > Omphalea > Omphalea diandra. Next base: position 22,127 of record CATIWR010409462.1, read on the forward strand.
GACATACCAACTTTTCCACTGTACTCCACTATGACAACATATAGTATGCAAGAAAATCACTAATTGGCCATATCAAAGAAACATGTAGTTGAAAATGTTATTTTTTTGACACATCGTAGGCCTGCACACAGTTTCTTTATATCTACATTGCATGAATACATCCAACTTTTCCTTTGGAATCTTAGGTCTTAGAACTATCACAGTTAAAAACATATATTCTTCTTTCATACACATCTATGGAGGTAAATTGTATGGAGTGACTATTACAGGCAAATACAAATATTATAGTCCTAACTAACCAAATGGATGAATCCCATATGCATAAAGTCTAAGTCTTACATTCCTACATTAAGATGTAAATGTTGAACGTATCCTATCAAAATGCTTCCAAGTTTTCGAGTCTGAGCAATACCTCATCATGTTATCTTCTTTTTCAACATGCTCAACATGCCATCTCATATCTTTAGTCGTGGATTTGAATGCATACAACCTTTGTAATCTTGGAGTGAGTAAGAAGTAGAACATTTTCTTGTAAGAAACTATCGATTTTTGCTTAAAATTTCCAATACTGGACACCTTATACCAAAAAAATGCACAAAACTTGTAACTACTCAACTTGTTATCCTTTCCATAATAAAGCATACAACCATTCTTACAACAATGAATCCTTTCTATTGGTAAACCCATTCTTTGTGCCAATTTCTTTGTGTTATAAAAGTCCTCAATTATAACATTATCAACAAATAACAACTCTTACGTTAATTAGAATATGTCATCATAACACCTTTTAGACATATGACGTTCTGTCTAACAATCGAGTAATAGCTAACACTTGTGAATGGGTACTACATCTAGTCCATACTTTTTTATTTATAACCTATAACATGCTATAAAAATATTACGATTCAACATTTGGTGCTTCGTCTACATTGCCTGTATGAAATGATGGACTAGCAGCATCAAATGCCATTTCATGATAGGTGTTATGAGATCATATTCTTCAATAGCAAGAAAGTCTGCTTCTTCCACAACAACTGATATTCCCAAACCTGTTCTCACATATGGTTCACCATGTCTAAACCACTAATACTAGGTGCAAATCCATTTTTAGCCAAATTGTACCTAACCATTTCAACATCCTTATATCATCAATTTTGCACCTCCTATGATTACATGTACATCTCATCTTATTCCTATCCATATACTCCAAATGGCTGTAAGCAAACATTATAAAAGTTTCTATACCCTCTTAAAATTTTGAATTTAATAGCTCATTAGTTAGCCTATGGTACATCTATTCACATCTAAACTAATTGTTTTTTGTAGAAAATTGTCATAGATAAACAACTCTCATTAGGTCTTACATTTGTAATCTCACACCTATGATTCATTCAATTTCATGTATTTTCAAGGTTTAAACCTAACCCATTCAAAAATTCATTGTCTATCAACCTAATGCACTTGTATAAATTTTGGTAGCATGTCTCAATAGTTCTCCAAATGCATAATATAAAACATGTATAAACAAATGCGATAGACACCTTGTCACAAGTTTTATATCACACTAATTTGCATAAGGAGAACAATATCATACGACCAAAATTCATGCTCATATCATGATTTTATTTAGACAATGCATTTTCAAATTGTTATATGGGAAAATTTAGTGAATTACTCATATATGAGTAATTCACTAAACAAGTTTCTAAAGCTTTACCCTGGTAGTTTAATGAAATTTCGTCAAAATTCCAACATAACCAAAACCTACCAAATCTTAATATAATATCTATAATTGATGTACTTGCAAAAAAAAAATACTTCTAATATATCTCCACCCATAACATTCAATACTGTAAAAAAAAAAAACTTACATGAAAAGTACTTCTTATATAACTATTCATTATAACTCAATACCATAACTCATCATTGTTCATCATCAATTTTCTAAATTTTTACAAATTAATGTAAATTACATATAATTAAATGAACATCACATTCAATAATTAAGAATAATATAATATAAAATGAAATTAAAACTTAATTTATAATGTCTTAATCACTTATAAAATTTAATAAAAAAAATAATTTTCTAAATAAATTAATTTCAATAATATTAATTATAAATTTAATTATAACGTCTTAATTAATTATAAATTATTTGACATTTTCATAAATAATTATAAAAATTAATTACAAAATGAATTTTCATAATTAATAGAAAGATTATTACCAAAATGATTATTTAATTCATAATTACTAAATAATTTCTACTATTCTAAATAATAAACCATTTAAAATAATATATTAAATATTACTTTCTTATGGCTCATATAATTTGTTATTTCCTGGTTTATATATATA
>CATIWR010409483.1:0-17835 GCA_949677035.1 Omphalea diandra
AAAGGTTTAAGTGTGAGCCTAGTGAAACACTTGAGTGAGGTTGTGTGTTAGCCTAAAAACACATTGTTGTAAGGTTGTGTGTGAGCCATCAAAACACAAGTTGTACAAGTTGGGTGTAAGCTTGAAAACACCTTGAGATAGAAAAATATCTAATTGGTTAATTGGGGAGTGGACGTAGGGTCAATTATACCTGAACCACTATAAATCGGTTGTCTCCATTCTACTCTTTCTTGTTCCCTTTTCTTTTTTTTAAAAAAAAAAATTTTATACACCAATTTAACCCTCATTCTTGGTGCCTAGGGACAACAGCCACCTCAGTGCAACTACCATCAATAATTAAACAACATATATTGCCTTAGATACTACACCTTATATGAAATATGTTTCCATTTATTCATCTTCAACTTCATTTTACGCATTTAAAAAGTGCCTTTAACTAGAATTTGTTATTTACATCATGATGGTCATCCTCATCATCACTAGCATTTACAAGTGAAGGCATCTTAAGATCACTCTCTTCTTCCTCTACACCCTCAAACTCAACAATGACAATTACTGTAGCTTTCTTGTTGGAACAATCTCTAGCGTTATGTCGTCACCCTTGCATTTAAAGCACATAATAGAACTCATTTTGGGCTTCCCTCCTTCTTTACCTCCTTTGATGGGTTTGGCTTTAGGCTTTAAGTTGGCTTTTCGACTCCTTTCGAAACTTTGCTCTATTTAGTTATTAAAGAATTAGGCTTAGGAGTCCTCCATTTAAATTGTCTCTCTACCTTTAAGGTCATATGATACATGTCCTCAAGATTCACTCAATGTTGTAATTCCATTACATTGGCAATCTCCTCATTAAGCTAACTAAGGAAATAGGCCATGGCTTGCTACTTATCCTCCTCTATGCTGGCACATATTAGGGTCATCTCCATCTCATGTTAGTATTCCTTCATACTTCTAGAATCTTACTGTAGGCATTAGATTTTGGGTCATTGAGATGCGAGACCGATCATGAGAAACTACTTAAATTTCTCCCCAAAGTATAGGGGGAAACAATGCCTAAGAAAGTGCCAAAATCTTGGACAAGTCTTGAACCAAACCTACCCCACAAAAGCCCAAGCCTAAAAGCCCAATTTTGAAATTTCAATAGAGATTTATACAACCAACTTATTTAGTTATACAACCAACTTAAATGGTTGTACAGACAACCCACTTTATTCTAAAATCAATAAGATTTTAGAATAGTGACCTTAAGAATGTTCATTGATCTTGTCATCAAAGAGTGTATGAAAGAAGGGACCATGCGCAATCTAAGCCATTGGGCTCAGTTGCACCCTTTTTCCCTTTATAAATAATCCTTCCCTTTGAAGAGAAAGTAGAAGGGCCTAATTTCTCTAAAAAAAAACTATGTTAAAATCACCTATCAATGATCAAATAATCTTATGACACACAAAAATCACAAACCACATACACACACCTAAAAAATTCAAGGTAAAATCAAGCTTTACCCTAGCTTTTAACATTTTTTTCCCTTGCATTTGGAGAAATTTCTAACATTAAGAATGCCTCTGAGGGCAAAAGAAAACATTTAAAGCATCTAAGGGCTCTTTCCCCCACCCTTCTCCTTCTTTTTCCCATTCTCTTTCTTCTTTTTTTATTTATAGTTTCAGTGCACTTAATAAGTTGTACGTACCATTATGTGGTCTATACAGCCCTCTAACACTTCTCAGAGCAGTATTCACAACAATTTCTCTTATGTTGGATTCTTATGATTTTCTTAATTCTTTTATGGTTTTCGTGAGCCTTTTATAATAAGAATAGGGTATGTTATAATAACTTATGACCCTCATTCCTCATCTTTAAGGCTATAGTCATCCATAAACATTTTTAACTAATAAGAAATGCTTTGTTTATGCCTTGTTAGATTTGACCTATTGGCTTTATGTGTTTAATCATGAATACGATAAGGAGAGGTTTTTAACACCTATGATCCTTTGATTCATTGCTACTAGATTGAATAACTAATATGCTTATGCTTTCATTCTATCATTTCCTTTGTTATTCACCTTTAAGAGAGCTCAAGCTAACGCTCTACATGTCTAACTTGGCCTATTCACCATCTCATAGGGAATACATGGTAAAAACATTATGTTTAGGAAAGGATCTATAGTCTAAGAGCCCCATTTTTAGTATTTATTATTTTGTCTTAATGTGTTTTATTGATTTCATCTTGATGTTTGAGTTATTTTCAATTAGCTTAGCATTATAGTCTTATCTATGGCTAGGGTGCTCTTAGGTTTCCTTCATAAAATACATCTTTTTAGAGCATGTTAGAAAAGGATCTTAGGAACACATGACCCTTCATTCACACATTTACTTATTGCCCTATTTCTTATTAATCTCATTTTGCATGATTATCATTATATGCATCATGTGTTACTACTACTATCTAATGCTATTATCATGTTTTATGCTTCATATTGTGTTTAATATGCTTAATAATGAATATGGATAGTAGATTAGATTCCCTAATTGATCCCTTATTGGTTTGGATAGAGATGAGGCAATCCAAGAGGGGTGTGAATTGGGTTATAAACAAAAATATAAACACAAACAAACTAACACAGCGTAAGAAAGAAAGATAAATCAACACAAAATTTTATAGTGGTTCGGCAATGCACCTACTTCATTCCTCAAGCTTTCACTTAAGCCTTTCTATTCCTTTTGTAGGCTTAAGAACAACCTTTCCCTTTTATAGGCTCAAGGACAAACTTTACAACTGCTTTTTTTCAATAAGATACAAGAGAGCCAACCCAACCCTTAACAACCCTTAGTATTTTTTAAGGTACACTACCAACCTTTTATCCACTAGGAAGGATAAATCCAAGTAGTGTTAATACCTCTCAAATTAAGCAATAATTACACTTTTAGTGCTCAACAAAACCTACTGTCAAAGAGTTATAAAGTAATCCTCACTCTACCCAAATTAAAGCAATACCAAAAGGTTTGCATAAAGAGCTTGCGAGATGTTCTCTAATTCATTACGAATGTTGTCTAAAGTTTTCTAACCTCTTTCTAGTCTTTAAAATTGTTCCTTATAGTCCAAAGTCGAAACTAGCTATTGGAATAGTTGATATTCAGTCTGACAGCTTCTCAATAAAACTAGTCTTTAAAGCTAATAATGACTATTAATTCTCAGCAATGCCTGTTGATCTTATAACAAATACTTCCAATACCCGTTGTTAGTTTATCAATGCCCGTTAGAGGTTTGTTCAAGCTCTTTGCAAATTTCATAATGCCTATTGGACAATCTATAACATTTTTGGCATCTACAGTATTTGCTCAACTCTCATTATACGTTTCTAAATGCTCGTTGGAGTATGATTAATGCCTGTTGGATTATGATCAACACCTATTGTTAATTTTCTAGAAAGTATAAGCTTAGTGCTATAGTTTTCAAAAACAACACGCTTCAATAGCTGTTGGAGAATTAACAATGCCCTTTGGTAACACCTTCATTCCCTGTTAGGCATTAAGAGTGCCTCGTTAAAGGGTCTAAAGATTATAACTGAAACTAAAGAACTTTTCCAATACTTGTTACTTGGTTTATTCAATGCCAATTGTAAAACTACAATGTCTGTGGTGAGGTCTAGAGTGCATAGATATGTCTAAGCATTTATCCAATGCATGTTGTGATATTCCAATGCCCATTGAATTATTCAATGCTCATTGAATTTGTTCTCACCTTTTACTGTTTGTCAGGTTTGTTCATAGGATACAAAAACACTAAAATACATGTATTAAAACTTTCAAGGTTTTATCATTATTTTGTTACATATCATTCAAAGCAGAGGAGTGAGACCAATGCCTTGGGGTCACATGTTCTCCAAGCATTCACAACATCCCTAACATGGTAAATGACATTGGATATTTTGGACTAATAAGCTAGGACCTTAAGCTATAAGGATAAAGCAGTATGATTTCCTTTTTATTGTCCATTCCTAATAGGTTTTAGGGGTTGCTTTTCTTCTTATTTCTTCTAGATTTAGGGACTAATGTTGCTTCCTTTTGTGGGCTAAAAGATTGATTTAATGCATGTTTCATGTTAGTTTAAGTTAATTGCATGATAATCCCACCATTTGGATATGTATTCCCTATTTTTACCTTATATATATATTATTTATTATTTTCTTACATGCTGCATATCATTCATGCATTACATACTTAATTGGTTATGGTTGATGGCTTGTTTAGATATATGTGACTAGATATAAATGGGAAACTGATTAATAAAAGCAAGGTATAAAAAATGAGCCATTGATTGCACAATGGTCAAATCCCTATATTTGTGTGACATAAGGGTGCCTAACCTCTTCCTAAGTCATACTTAACTCTCGAACCCAATCTCTAATGGCTTAAAGATGGATTGGGCCTTCTAAATGACTTAGGTAGGCTTAAAACTTATCCTCGCTCAAATTCTTGTCCCGAGCAAACTCGAGTGGTGACTCCATTTTGATTAGGGACATACCAATGTACTATTCCACTTTTGTCCCCTATTGACCACAACTTTAGAAAAGGGCCTTTATCTTATGAGATACCTTAAGGATCCCTTCAATCATTTAAAACACATGTCATTGTTTGGAGTGTTTACTAATGTATGACTCATGTCTTTTAGATCTCCCAATGATCGATAGAAGGTAGGAGTTGCAAGTAAGATTCCACTCATTCAAGCATAGCCGCGAAATTAAAGCACTTACATTTGCATCAGTCTTTGAATATGATTATGTAAATCTCTAAAATAATTGTTAGGCACAAACCTTTTTTTCATTATTTTCTTCATCTTTAACCATATAGAGACAGGATCTTTGCCACAACATGTTTTAGTAAGTTTCATACTAAACAAGTATGTGAACAATGAACTCCATAGCAACAAGCTTTACTTTCTTTTCCTTGATGTAATGATGGTATTCGAACATAGTTTCTACCTTCTTTTCCCATGTAAGATAAGCCTCAATAATGTTTTTACCTTGGAGGATGGAATCTTCACCTTTATGCTCCATAAGTCACTATCATCCTTTCCATACCTTAGGTAGCTCTCATTTATGGTTTCTCCATCTTCACCATCATCATGGATCCATCTCCTATGTCTAACTTGCCTTAAGGTTATAGGGGTGTTAATAGTTTATAGTGGTGGCTTAGCTCTTTTTTATCCTCTCCATTCTTTCTATTAATTGCCCTATTATATCTTGCATACTTCTCATGAAAAGCATTCACTCTAGTTCTTCCTCTACTTCTTTAGAATCTAAGATGGTTAGAAATAAAGATGATGGACTGGGTTGGTTAAACCTATGTCATAAGCTCTTTTGATATCGACAATGGAGATTGATAAGTTCTAATGCTTTAGTTGAGTGTTGTTTTGCAGTACATAAGATTTATCTTCATTGGAAGTTGAATGGAAATCAAAATCTCCATCTTTTAGAAAAACATCCAAAATTGCGGTCGGTATCCCCTAAATCACGATCGCGACTTTGCTATTAAGATGGATGGAGCTAGGATAGAGAAATTTTAGGCAAGTTTGTAGCTGCGACTCAGCCGAAGGAGCATTGGTTGATTCACAGAGGAATTCGCAATGGCTTTTGTGTCAAAGGTCGCGATCGTGAATTTCAAAGTAACAAAGGTGGGAACTAATGCCACAGCCACAACACCACAAGTGTCCAAAGGAACCCTTGGAAATCCAAAATCATGTGGACGATGAATTAGTCGTAACTTCTACTTAAGAAGTTATAATTTCTTACCAAACAAATGAATTTGAGGTCTCAGTTGCACCCAAGACAAAGCTAACTCGCGACCATGAAATGAGAGTAGTGATCGTAACTTTCGCTTGACAAGCATTTAATACAAAATCTACCTAGCACAACTTGGAGATTTTGGGATAGTTTTTGAGTAACATCTCTTTGGTGGATGTGTGTTATAGATACTCTACCAAATTGATGTAAATGCAAGAGAATTCAATTAATTGTAACCAAACTCTTGCCAATTTGCAACTCATTCTTTTACTCTTCTTTATGTATGATTGATCATTTGGTGTGAGCAATAAACACCTTTGTAAGTAGGTTGAGAGTTAGCCTAAATTCTAAAACTCTTGTAAGAGGTTAATATGTGAGCTTATCCAAAACAATTGTAAGAGATTTTTGTGTGAGCCTAAAAATACAAGTTATAAGGGTTTTGTGTGAACCATAAAACATAAGTCGTATATCTTTGGTGTGAACTTGAAGAGTGGACATAGGGTTTGTTAACACCCGAACCACTATAAACTTCTTTTGTTGATTCTTTTCTTTTCCTTCTTAACTTCTTAAACACATTAACCTTACCTTTTAATTTTTAATCAACCACCAATTCAACCCCCCTCTGCCCTCCCTTCTTGGTGCACTAGGACAACAAGTGGTATCAGAGCCAAGTTTCACTCTAATGCTTAACTGTGTGAGTAAAGATCATGGTATAAGAAGGAATTCACACTCACCTCATGCCATATTTTGATGGAGCATACTATACTCATTGGAAGTATAAGATGGAAATCTATCTAGATAGTGATATGGTAGACTATAAGGGTAAGGAAGCTTTGGATACACTTATTGTATCACAAAGACCTCCTTTAGTTAGGCATGGTCTAGGCTTGAATGGAGCCTTTTCTTCTACACCTACACTTGCAACATTCATCAAGGCCACAACATCTCAAACTTTAAGTATTGAGGTTGTTGTAAAGAAAAGGGTTCAAAGCACTAAACCACCATTGCCTAAGGGCAAAGGAAAAGTGCAACAAGGCCCTAAGCCTATTTTTAAAAAAGCCAATCATGCATACATGTACAATAAAAGGCATGTTTATTAAAACACATGTAAGAAATTTGCTCCTACACCCATTCATACATGTTCATGCTTACACACACATCATGTTGGTATGAAGAAATCCCCCACTCATAGCAAGGCAATGCTTAAGAGGAAGACACATAGGTCTAACTCCAATGTCACTATTGCATGAAGTATGGACACATAAATGTTTATTCCTTCATTAGGAAGGCACACCTCAAATTGAAGGATCCTTTAAAAGCTAACCCCTTAAGACCCAATTATGTTTGGGTAGCAAAGCAAAGATGATTTACTTGTATTGTGTAGGGGTGTTTGGCAGCCACCAATGAGGCAAATGATTGGCATGTAGATAGTGGATGCTCAAAGAACATGATGGGCAATAGGAAGCTATTCATGGCCTTAAAGGAAATGGAGGGTAGTAATGTCACATTTGGAAATAATGATAAGGGTAAGGCAATTGGCATTGGGACCATTGGTAAGAATGGTTGTTCCTTAATTAATGATGTTTCACTTGTTGATGGCATACAATATAACTAGCTCAGTGTAAGTCAATTATGTGACAATGGTAACAAAGTCACCTTTGTTATGGCATAAAAGACTTAGACATGCTAGTATGGAGCTCTTACAAAGCATATCTAAGGGAAAGCTAGTGAAAGGTCTTCCCAAGCTAAGGTTCTCTAGAGACAAGACATGCGGTCCTTGCCAAATAAGGAAGCAACATCAATCTTCCTTGAAAGCGAAGAATATTGTAAGTACATCTAGACCTCTTAAATTAATTCATGTGGAGTTAATAGGACCTACTAGGAGTGCTAGCTTAGGTGGAAAATATTATGAACTAGTACTAGTTAACGATTACTCTAGGTTTACTTGGGTTTCTTTTCTAGCTCATAAGCATGATACTTTTGATGCTTTTAAAAGTTTTGCAAAAAGGATTCAAAATGAAAAGGGTTACTTCATTTCTTCCATAAGAAATGACTATGGAAAAGAACTTTAAAATTGAGTCTTTTGAATATTATTACCTAGAGATGGGATTTTCCATAACTTTATAACTCCTAGAACACTATAACAAAATGGTGTTATGGAAAGGAAAAATAAGACACTAGTAGAGATGGCTAGAACTATGCTCAATGTGTATTCATTACCAAATTACTTTTGGCCCGAAGCTATCAATACTTCATGTTATATTGCAAATTGAGTTTTTAAAAGATCCATTCTTAATAAAACTTCTTATGATATCAAATGGTAGAAAGCCTAAGTTAGTATACCTAAAAGTTTTTGGATATAAGTGTTATATCTTGAATACTAAGGATATTCTTAGGAAATTTGATTCAAAAACTAATGAAGGCATCTTCTTAGGTTATTCCACCACTAGTAAAGCCTATAGGGTTTTTAATAAAAGTTCAATGGTTGTTGAATAGCCTATGAATATTGTATTTGATGAATCTAGTGAACTTGATCTTCAGAAAGGTTCTTTGGTTGATGATATTATTATAGGTGATTTTGAGAAAGTGGACTTGGAGCATAATACAAGAGAAAAGGATGAAGACCATGATGAAAGCAAATCATCAAGAAAAGATAAAGATTCTCAACATCAACAAGTGGAATCACCAAACCAAGATCTTTCCAAAGATTAGAGATTTTCAAAGCATCACCCCAAGGACTTAATTATTAGTGATACTTTAAAGGGTGTAAGTATTAGATCTCAACTCAATACTTTAGATAATAATCTTGCCTTTGTTTCTCAATCATAGCCAAAATATATTGATGAAGCTCTCGATGATGAGAGTTAGGTGATTACTATGCAAGAGAAATTCAACCAATTTCAGAGAAACAATGTAATGACCATTTTCATTTACAAAATTCATAGCATTCATGTCCGAAAATACATATGCATAAAGGTTTTATTCATCATACATACATATTCAAACATGTATTAAATGTACATATATGTTAACTAATGTCAAGACTAGTGACCATAACTAGTTCCTATCTAAATGTATGTACATGACACAAGGAGAGAGAGAGTTGGAATTCAGCTGACGACCTGTGGTCCATGTGTCTCAATGCAAACCTCTAAGCACCAAAATGTCCAATCCCAATTCTTCGGCATCTGAAAAATATAATTGTGATTCGGTGAGTCACGACTCAATGAATAAAAATAATAATCAGATTCTTATGTCACAACCAATAATCAAATATCATCAAGATACTTTACAAGTATAACATTTAACTATGCAAGTGCAAATGCAATAGATTTATTTTTATCGTGGCCATGCAAGGCAAACATTGCTCCCAGGAATTCATGTGATTCAAGTGACATTTGATTTTGTTGGCCAACATATAACAAGTGATTCATGTGATCAATAACATGTGCTAATGGGACCTGTTGGTCCATCTTCCACATGATTTGCAAGTGTTTGACAAGTTGATCACATCCTTTTAGTTTTATGTGCAAGTGCTCATTCACAAATGGTATACCAAGTAATAATTAAGATCATATGATTCTCACTTGACTTGTATTCACATGTAAATTGTAACAATTCAATCACATATACATATAATAGAACATAATCATACCATAAAATTATCACACACACACATATTGAATCTAATTATGGTTTTTACTCACCTTTTGATGTGACCAACCTTTATGGTAGGTTTGGTTCTCTCTTTAGGGTTTCCTCAAAGTTTTCAGATCCTAACATTTGAAACATACATGGTTATAAGTATGTCAAAATGATTATGAATGCTTGGTATGCAACTATGACGTGATCCATGCAAGTGGACCTAGTGTTTATGCATATTTTCCTTATATGGCAACTTGAGCTTGCTACACTCTTATAAAAATAACTTTATATATGCTTATCCAAATGACTTAATTCCTTTTTTACAAACAAACTAGACATATAATGAGACAACATATTTAAATTTTAGGCCAATATTAGACACAAGTTAATTTTTAAATTTTGCCCTATTCCAATGTCATCTCAGTCTGAGTAGGTCTTAAATTCTTGGGTGTACGACAAATTGTACAAATCCAATTGCAATAATAATCTACCATCAATTACAAAACATATAAATTAACATTTTTTATGTTTTAATCATTGTCTAATTCAGTCTATAAAGTCACCAAAACAAAGGAACAATCTAAGGGTGAGCAGGTTTGTAACATGTTGACAAACAGTCATGATGAAGGGATAATATCACAACAACCATGCTGCATTTGGCAAAAATATTTCACAGGTATGTAGATCAAACATAAATATACAACTTTCAAGTTTATACCATTATCAAATTTTGAATCTATGACCATCAAATTCTTAGAAAACATAATTAAAAGAAAGGTAAGGTTTCATTTGGATACAAGGTCAATCCCAATCAATGAGTCATATCTCTTTCCACACAACAAATCAATCAAAACTACTTTTTATTTATTTAGAGGGCTTACTACCCTACAAACTTCATGTTTTACGTTTTGTCAAAATCAAAGCATAGGGCCATCAAAATATAAGAAAATAGAAAGACTGAGGTTATCTCGATTGGTTATGAACTAGCCCTAATGAATGAGCCATAACTCCTCACACACACCAAACCAAGCAAAACTATTACATATGAATTTATATGGGATATAAAGTTACAACTTTCATATTTTTCACTTTTCCTAATTCCTCTTCTAGGGTTATGAAATCATGGATACAAAATCCTGCTCTAACAGTAAAATCCAACACAAATAGCTCTTGTTCTCTTGAATTCAACCTCCATCCAAGACCTCTACCTCAATTACTCCATAATTCTCACTAACCATGCATGATTAACACTTAATGAGAGGTTGATTTTAGTTGATAAGAAGATAAATTAGCTTACCTATTGTCCCATAATTAGAAAACCTTAGGATTCTTTCCTAGGCAGCTCACACTTCTTCCTCTCCTTCTTCTTCTTCTTCTTCTTCCTTTCTTTCTTCTTTAGTTATCTCTCTTTTAAGCTATACCTAATGTCTAAACCCTTAATTCTAATCCTAAAGGGTAAAAAATTCCACTTGTAACCCTATTGCAATAAGACAAAATCATGGTGTTGTGTTCCTATTGGTTGGAAGTTCACTTTCCTCTTTTAATCCCTCTTCTTCACTCCTTAAGCACCTTCATCCATCTCCTAATTCCTAGATGCTCCTTATACTTTAAAATAAGCTCTATAACACCATTATTTACGATGTTATAACAAGCGCACAATATAAAATAATTTGTCATGCAACTATACAAACACTACATATATGTTCAAGTGTCCCAAATGCAACGGTGCAAGTGTCATTATCGTGCTTCTATAATTCACATGCCTAAATGATTATTTATCCAATGCACATGTTCATGTGAGATTTCATATCATTTATGAAATGAACATATTCAAGTGATAATGCCAATAAGTAAGGATAGGGATGTTACATTTCTTCCCCTCTTATAAAGAATTTCATCCTCGAAATTCAATAGCTGTAAACAAATGTGGATATTGCCATTTCATGTTCTCTTTGGTTTCCCATGTAGCCTCTTCTTATGAGTGGTTTCTCCATAACACCTTAACTAAAGAGATTTCTAAATTTCTTAACTATTTTGTCTTATAACCAATGATTTCCACTGGTTCTTTAATGTAACTTACATCATCTGTAATTGTTATCGTTGGATCTCTAAGTGTATGTGTAGGATCAGACTGATTCTTCCTGAGCATACTCACATGGAATACATCATGAATCTGAGTCATTTCTAGTGGTAGTGCTAGCCAATAAGCTAATGGATCGATTCTTTATAAGATCTCATATGGTCCTATGTATTGAGGACTCAGTTTTCACTTCTTGCCAAATCGAATTATTCCTTTCCATGGTGAAACTCGAAGGAACACTTTGCCTCCCACCTCATATTCCATTTCTCTTCTATGTTGGTCTACATAGCTCTTTTGCCTATCTTGTGCTGCTTTAAGTTTGCTATTGAATACCTTCACCTTGTCTATAGTGTCTTGCACTAGTTTTGGCCCTTCTAAACCACGCATCCCTTCTTCATCCCAATAGATTGGACTCTGACATTTTCTTCCATATAGTGCTTCATATGGTGCCATTTGTATACTGCTATGATAATGGTTATTATAAGCAAATTCAACCAAAGCAATATATTCATCCCATGCACCTTTAAACTCTATCATGCAAGCTCGAAGAATGTCTTTAAGTGTCTGAATTATCCTTTCTGATTGCCCATCTGTCTGAGGATGAAAAGCAGTACTAAAACTTAACTTGGTACCCAATGCCTGTTGCAAACTGACCCAAAATTGAGATGTAAATCTTAGATCTCTATCTGATACAATGGACACTGGAATGCCATGTAATCTGACAATTTCATCCACATATTTCTTGGCTAAGTGCTTAAGTGAACTACCCTACTGAATAGGCAAAAAGTGAGCTGACTTAGTTAATCTAATGATCACCCATATAGCATCATTCTTCTTCAAAGTCCTCGGTAACCTATGTATAAAGTCCATGGTTATTCTTTCTCATTTCCATATTGGAATCATCAATGGTTTCAATTTTCCAGCTGGTAATTAATGTTCCGTTTTGATCTGTTAACAAGTCAAACATGTTGAAACATAGGCTGCTACATCTTTCTTCATTTTAGGCCACCAAAAATGAGATCGCAGGGTATTGTACATTTTTTTCATTCCTGGATACATGGCATATAGAGCATTATGTACTTCTTCTAGGATTTTTCTTTGCAAGTTGTCAACATTAGGCACACAAATACGAGAACCCAACATCAAGGCATCATTTCAAATATCAAAATCACCATGTCTCTCTTGTTTTACCATTTCAATCATTTTATGTAACTTTGGATCCTTGCCCTATGCTTCTTTAATTCGATCATGCAACATTGGTCTCACTTGAAAAGTAGCAATCAATACCCCATTCTTTTATATGTTTAGTTCCATATTCATAGCTCGTAATTAAACTAAATAAGATAATAGAAATACCTATAAATGAGCTACACCGCTTCTTGATTTCCTGCTGAAAGCATTAGTAACCATATTTGCCTTCCCTGGGTGATACTCAATTGTATAATCATAATCCTTTAGCAATTCTAACCACCACCTCTGTCTCATATTTAATTATTTTCGGCTCATCAAATACTTCAAGCTCTTGTGATCTATAAATATTTGAAAATTTTCTCTATATAAATAGTGTCTCTATATTTTTAAAGCAAACACAATGACAACAAGTTCTAGGTCATGTACTAGATAAGATAATTCATAAGGTTTCAATTGTTTAGATGTATATGCAATTACCTTACCATGCTACATTAGAACACATCCCAAACCTTGATGAGAGGCATCATTATATACTACAAATCCTCCATTACCAGTAAGAATGCCTAACACTGGAGCTGATGTCAATCTATCTTTTAATTCATCAAAACTCTCCTTACATGCCTTAGACCACTGAAATGGTACATTTTTTTGAAGTAACTTAGTTAAAGAAGAAGCTATAAGTGAAAACCCCTCAATAAATCGACGATCATACCCAGCTAGTCCTAAGAAACTTTGAACTTTTGCAACATTCTTTAGGGTTTTTCATTTTACTATTGCTTCAATTTTGTTTGAATCCACCTCTATGCCCTTTTCAGAAACTATATGTCCTAAAAATACTACATTGTCAATCCATAACTCGCACTTGTTTAATTTAGCAAATAGTTATTTTTCTCTCATAATTTGCAACACAATCATTAAATGTTGTTGATGCTCCTCTCTGCTCCTTGAATACACCAATATGTCATCAATGAACACAAAATTTGTCTAAGTAAAGCTAGAACACTTTGTTCATAAGAGCCATAAACATTGTTGGTATATTAGTCAAACCAAATGGCATCACTAAAAATTCATAATGCCCATACCTAGTTTGAAAAGCTATCTTCGATACATCTGAGTTTGAAATTTTGAGTTGATAATATCCAGATTTTAGGTCAATTTTAGAAAACACTCATGCTCCTTGTAACTGGTCAAACAGATCATCTATCCTTGGTAAAGGATACTTGTTCTTCACAGTGACTCGATTTAATTGCTTGTAATCAATACACAGCCTCATTGTCCCATCTTTCTTTTTAACAAATAATACTGGAGCACCCAATGGTGACACACTGTTTGATGAATCCTTTTCAAGTAGTTCCTATAATTGGGTCTTTAATTCTCTCAACTTAGCTGGAGCCATCCTATAAAGTGGTATAGATATCGGTGCAATTCTTAGGACTAACTCAATTGTGAATTCTATCTCCCTATCCGGTGGCAAACTAGGTAAGTCAGTTGGGAACACATTTAGAAACTCATTCACCATGAAAATATTCTCAAGTAATTCATTTATTAACCTTGTGTCTACCATATGTGCCAAATAAGCCTCATAACCACTTTTAATCATGTGAAAAGCCTTGATAACAGAAACTAGACATGCAGATACAATTTGCCTTTCCCCTTGAAACACAACCCTTATATGATTTGGAGATTTCAGAATAACTTCTTTAGTAAAACAATTAACTATTGTATGATATTTGGATAACCAATTCATACCCAATATCACATCAAATTCACGTAGTGGCAACATTACTAAATCAACATTCAACTCAACATCATCAATGTGAATCACACAATCATGAGATATCTTATCCACAATCATCACATCTCTCAAAAGAGTTCTAACACATAGATCAAAACCTAAAGATTAATGCTTACTACATAATTGTGATGCCATGTTCAATGAAATGAATGAATGTGTAGAGCCAGGATCAATTAATGCATTGATTTCTAAATCATGGAGAAAAAGTTTACTAGTGATTACTTCTGGAGTAGCAACAGCTTCTTGCCTAGTCATGGCAAATACTCAGGCCTATGTCGGGGGTCTAGACCTCTGACCTTTTGATCTGTTGATACCTTGGCCAATTGTGATTGTTCGACCTCTGCCTCTGCCTCTACCAAATGATACTCCAACTCCACTTGCCTTTGAAACTTCAATTGTGGGCTCTGATGTAGCTCTGCCTCTGCCTCTGCCTCTGCCTCCCTCTGACGTTCTAGATTTTTCAGGATAATCTTTAAGCATATGATCAAAAGACCCACAAAAGTAGCACCCCTCAGTCAATTTTTCACTTGAATCTTATTTTATCTCCCCTTTCGGCAAGATCAAAAAAGAATTAGTGAAGACTAAAGATAATTAAAGGAAAGTTAAGCATAAGAAGCAAAAGTCTATAAGAAACAAACATGGAGAGCATAAAGAGATACAAAAACAAATGCTTTATAAATATACTAATTTTGTGATTACAAGGTTGGATTACAAAAGGTAACCAAATAAAAACAAAGTAAAAAAAGAAACCTAAACACTAAAAGGCGGGGGAATCGTTATCATACCCAGACGAGTATGTCGTTGTCTCTGAGAGGCCACCTTCGGCTTCATCTCCATCTTCCATACGTTGATCCCCATCTTGAGTATCGTTAAAATCTATAAAATCAGGGAGGTGATAGGGCGAAGTTCCAAGTTTCTCCTGTAGATCCACCATGTCGCTGTAGAGATGGGAGAGGAAGAGTGATCGTCTCTTCATCATTCGAATTATCTTATCCGACTTGCAATTGATGGTGGAGAGCGATACTTGTTTGGTTGGCTTTGGTGGAGGAGGAGCAAACGGGGCTGAAGAAGGGACCTCTTTAATGTGGAGGCGCTTTCTTTTAGAGGCTTGAGAACTCGCAAGTCGTTGTGCACCGTATGCGCCAAGTATGTAGGCATAGGAATCAAGATGGATCACCTTGGCGTTGACGAGGTATGTGAGATCTAAAAAGTTCTGTGAAGGCAGATATTTTTTGGTGAGTAGTTTTTCCTTGTCGTCGTTGAGAGCGCCCACGAAGAGATAAATTGCGGTGACATGCGACGGGAGTAAGAATTGACTCGTTGGCTTGGTACTCATGTGAATCAACTGATCCACTAGATACCTGTCGATCTGGATGGGCTTGTTTTTCACCAAGCAGAAGAGAAAGGCGAGATCTTTTTATGACACCTTTTCGTTTCCATCACCCCTAGAATTGATGGAGAACGTGATGATGCGGTGAAGGATCCATAAGGGCAAAGTTTTGATATGTTTCGCCAAGAAAGATCGAGGGTCGTGCTTGGCCTCTATTGATATTTCTGCCCAAAACTCAGAGTAGATGACATCGAGGGTAGCAATGACGAACGAAATGTGCTCGTCGATTTGAAAAGTGAAGAGGCTAGACAACTGCTCGAAAGTAATGTAGTATGGATCTCTGAATGCCTGAAAAGTCAATCCATATTGCCCCGCAGGAGACTCCATTTTGTGGCTTAACTAAACCGTGCACATGAACTCTCGAACAATTTCTTCATATACTGGTTCCACTTCGAAGATAAAGTCATTCCAGCCCAAATTGGATAGGAATGCTCGAATTTCATTGGCGAGACCAAGAGATTCGAGCATAAAGGATAAAGGTATTTTGTTTAGGAGGATGGTTTTGGAGAGGTTTGCTTTGTATCTCTCCTTTTCCTCACGGGTTACTCCTCTCATGTTAAGAAGAGAGGGAGGGGCAAAGGGTTGTGCAACTCCATTGCCCTTATCGGCTCTTGAAGATTTCATGGGTGCCACGACAATTACTTGAGAGAAAGAGAGGAGAAATTTTGAGAGATTGGAGATTTGGAAGTTAGGAGAGTTGAGTTGTGATGAAATCATTGTTTAAAGGGGTATTTATAGGCTTCAAAGGGTGTGAAAACGGTAAGAAACTGCTAGAAATGGATTAAATGAAGGGTTGGCAATGGTTGGCAATCAAATCTCATAAATATGAGTCAGTTACTGTAATTCGCATCCACTATTTCTTCAGTCGCGATCGTGAATTCTAAAAAATGTGAGTAACGGACAAATTTTCCTCGGGAATACGCACTGCAACGGTTAAAATTTTTGAAAAACTGACAAAATTTGCAGTGGAGAGTGATTTTCGCGATCGCAAATTGACATTTGACAGCAGGAAAAGTTTGACTTGTAATTCGCGACCGCGAATTACGAGTCATCAAGGATAAGAACGAAAAATTTTGAAAAAACAAGTGATCTCCTAAAATCAAAGTAAAAAAAAAACTTTAAATATCATTAATTAAACATATCACACATATATATCACACTAGATCAAACAATAATTTTCACTTGAGGGAGCTTCCCTCAAGCATTCCTAATTCTCTCTTAATGAAGTGCATTCTTTCTTCATTTAGAGGTTTAGTGAAAATATCTGTAAGTTGATGATTAGTGTCAATGAATTCTAACACAACATCACCGTTTTGCATATGATCTCTAAGAAAGTGATGTCTAACATCTATATCTTTTAGAATATTGGATGGGATTTTTTGAAAGATTAATAGCACTTGTATTGTCACATTTAATAGGAAAGTGATCAATCACTTTACCAAAGTCCTTTAATTGTTGTTTCATCCAAAGAACTTGGGTGCAACAACAACCCGCTGCCACATACTCAGCTTCGACGGTGGACAAGGCAATCGATACTTGCTTTTTACTAAAACAAGAGACTAGACATTCTCCTATGAATTGACAAGTCCCAGAAGTGCTTTTTCTATCTAAAAGACTACCTGCATAATCTGCATCCAAGTACCCTATTAGACTAAAGGAAGAGTTCCTAGGATACCAAAGTCCTAAGTGAATAATGCCATGCAAATATTTGAAAATCCTTTTTACAGCATTCAAATGAAATTCCCAAGGTGAAGATTGAAATCTAGCACACATACAAACACTAAACAATATATCTAGCCTATAGGCAGTAACATAGAGTAGAGATCCGATCATACCTCGATATCTCTTTTCATCTACTACCGTACCTTATTCATCCTTGTCTAGCTTGATGGTACTGCTTATTGGAGTTTTTGCTACCTTACATCCTTCCATGCCAAATTTCTTTATCATTTCCTTC
>CATIWR010409528.1:0-15043 GCA_949677035.1 Omphalea diandra
ATAATAATAATAATAATAATAATAATAATCTTCTTAAATACATTAGAATATATCTAATTACCATTAAATCATTAAAATTCATATATATATATATATATATAGAGAGAGAGAGAGAGAGAGAGAGAGAGAGAGAAACATTCTTAAAATAACTTTGGTCGTTGAAATTTCTTAAAATAGGATTTCGGACCTTGTAAAATGGTCCCCTTAAAAAAAAAAAAAAAATTCTTCCTTATCTCCATCCATTCCTTCTTCTCCACCTCTCGTTCCGTTATCACCATCACCGTCATCAGTTATCAATAGTTTCAAGTAAGTGAATATCCTTAAAATTAGTTTTTAATTCCACCACTATTGAATTCTTCCTATTCGTGTCTCAACATGGATTAAACTCTGCTCAGCCATCATTAAAAATCGAAGAATGGAGAAAAGAGAAGACAAATGATGTGAGAGAATAATTAAGGGCAACAATGCGTGAAACTCAAGTGATTAAGAAATCTAAAAAGAAATTTATGCAAGTCACACTTCAAACTTTTATTGGGACAAATCTCGAGGTCATATAATACTTCAACTTACTACTACCTAATTCAAGCCACCAATTTAAGGTAATATACACCATCTTTGATCATCATTTAAATAGTCATCATACTGATTATGGAAGCATTCAAAAACCTTACATTATACCCATCCAACATGCCAAATCAAGATACTTTTTACACCACTAAAATTCTTGATCCTCACTCCCTCACCCTCTCTCTATTTAAGTGCTCCAAAACCATTTATCCCAAGAGTTGTCCTATCTCTGAATGGTTTGAACTGAAAAGAAAGTTGAACATCAAGGACTTAACCACTCTTAAAAGCCTAAAGACTTAAGCCTCGTAGACAAAGCCTAAAGACTCAAGCCTATTAAACAAAGCCTTAATATCCTTAAAAACCAACCCAATCCTCTCATAGCCTAACACAATGCTTTTATCCTCTCAACAAAAACCCAACCATATAAATAAGCAAGTTTATTTGTGCTACTGAAAGTTTAAATGCTTCTAGCATTTCTTGTATAAACTTTGGTATAGGAAACCTAATGTTTGCCTTTAGATCCTCTTCATACATTATGAACTAGTTCAGACCTAAGCTTGAGTTCACCCTCATATTCTTTTCAATGATTATTAGTTCATACTTCATGGGAATACCATATTTTTATCATATTATTTCTAATTCTAGAAATGTCAACCTAAATTTCTCTTATGGTACTTAAGGATTGTTTTTCCTCATCTTTAGAGGTTTGGGAGATTACAAGCTAAATGTTTTTTGGTTGATACTATCTTATATCATTCTCTTTTTCCAAACTGTCCTCTTATTCTCCCTTATTTCCTCTTCTTCTCTTGATAATATTTATATTGTCATCCCCTTCCTCTTCAATATGCTCTATTTTCTTTATTTTTACCCTTCTCACAATCTCCTCTTATGCCACTTTATCTTTCCTTTCTATTTTTCTATCTGATTTTTTTGCCAATTCTATTTCTATGTGTGCATTTTGCAGTGGTGATGAGGGTGATGTTTCCATTTTAGTTATGAAAGGTTCTCAATTAAAGATAAAATTGATACTTATGATTTTTAGAGCAACAAGTTCTCTATTTTGATATCAATAATAACTTTAACAATCCCTCACTTCAATAGTCTCTCTTTGTTTTAATCCTTTAACATCAAAATGGCTTATGATTTTTTATTCTTGATATTTTTGCTGCCCTTGTCTGCTTTTAAAGGCTATTACATTCACGAAAGTATGTAAAAGGGCATGCCATCAAAATTGTTCGCATGTCCTTGTGATGAACAACCTGTGTTGGTGTTACTTGCCCCAATTAAATCTTGATCTACCATATGGTAAAATTCAATGATGATCTAATGTTGTTCTAAATCTTGCTCAATCGATCCATGATTGTCTCTATTTGATGGTTTTAGCAAACTAGTTGGGTGTCTGGCTTAAAGCTTGTGAACCCTAACTGACTAGTTTTTACCTTCGAGATGTAAATAGACTTGATCTATGGGGACATATGATATTACCCTATTTAATATGGACTAGGCCTAATATGCTAATTGTCAGCCTAGTTCAATACTTGTCAAGCTAACCTCCTATAGCAAGGTCGACTCGGTCCGAGACTCATCATATAGTTCATAGCTCGTCATAGTTATCCACCTCAAGAAGGATGGCTTGTCCTCATTCAATTCAATAAGGATACTTTGTTTCTTTTCTTATCTAATAAGGACAATGCATTATCCACTCTAAATAATTTCTTATCTTAGTTAGTATCTCATTTGTTCCGTCTCATTAATGGAGATATCTGACATAAAATCAACTGCCCTTTTAACTTTTCTCTAAGACTCAAAGCTATTAGCTCAATATCAATTAGTTCATCAAAAAGTAAACTAAAAGTTTAGAAGAGTGAAACAAAGGTAGAAAATTAAAAAAAAAAAAAAGTAAACTAAAAGTTTAGAACAGTGAACGAAAGGTATAAAATAAGAAAAATAAGAGGAATAAATATTTGGGGGTGATCACACTGACTTTAGTAGACAAAGACTTTAGAGCAGTTTAGCACCCAATAGCATATTCCAAATTCCTTATAGTTTTTCTTGCCAATATATATTATATAAATGACATTCAGTATCAAAATTACATTAAAAGGCTAAATGCAAAGTCCATTTTGCATATATATATACATATATATTGCTTATTGTCTGTTTGGTTGTGTCAACGAGCTAATAACTGAGTATAACCCAAAGGGCGAATTTTATGATAACGCTACAATATGATGTTATTGTTTAAAATTTTTAAATATATATATATATAATTTGTAATTATTATAATAATTTTGATTAAATATTAAAAATAATAAATTATTATTTAAAAATTACATTAATTATAACATCATAATAACATATAATAGTGTTCACCAATGAAAAGAATCCTTAAAGTATTAGGATATGAACTAAGATGGCATATTCCTAACTTGGCAAACTAGACTTAGGAAGCATACTTGCAAATTTCTGGAAGAATAGGGTGTGGAAAAGTTATGGTCCTTAATTATGACGAGGATTGATTACTCACTCGCAAGGCATGACTCATCCTTTGAAACTAAATAGTCTCACGTAACACTGTGAGAAATGACAACGTGCATGAGTAATGCATGGGTGTTTCCTTCACACGGACTTCAGCGGAGCCATCGTGCTAAGATCAACCCGTACTTTGGCCCAGCTACTGACCATGGGGACCATGTTTTGAACGAGAACTAACGATTTTTTGTTTTCCTATCTTTTTTTAAAATATTAATTTTTACATAATTAAAATAATTATTAAATATTTAGATTAATTAATTTTATAATATTATATTGTATAAATAAAAAATAAATTATGTAAAGTTATAAATAATTAAAAATGTTCTAAAACGCATATAAAATAAACTTTTAATACATATAATCTTTTATTAATAAGTGAATGAAAAAATAAATTAAGGTAAAATTATAAAAAAATAAATTAAAAACTAAATAAAAGTTATATAAAATTAACAGAAAAGGTACATAAAATATTATCAAGGAATGAAAAATATATTTTCATCATTGATCATCGAATAATTTAAATAATTAATTTTATAAAAAATATTATCTATCTGATTAAAATTTATAACTTAAGATTAATATTTTTATTATTAATTTAAAAAAGTTTTACCCTTTTATATTTAAAATTTTTCCTAATTAATCATTTTTATAAATAGTATAGTATAGATTTCAAATATCACAAATTCTAAAATTAAAATAATAAATAAGTTTGCAAAAAAAATATTATTCGTCCAATTAAAATTTATAACTTAAGGTTATTATTATCAATTTCAAAAGTTTTATATTTTTTTATGCCAAAAGAGTTTTCCTAGTTATCCACTTTTATATATAGTATATGTTTTTTTAATTAACTATTTTTATAAATAGTATAGTATAGATTTCAAATATCACAAATTTCAAATTAAAATAATAATTGATTATATAAAAAATATCATCCATCCAATTAAAAATTATAATTTGATGTTATTATTGTCAATTTAAAAAGTTGCATACGCTTTTATATTCAAAAAATTTCCCTAATTAACCACTTTTATATATCATATATATAGATAAATAATATATATTTTAATTTTAAATATTTTAAAAAAATAAAAATAACACTAACTTATAGTTATAAATATATTTATCATTATTTCAATTATTTTAAATAATCATAAATTTTAAAGATTGAACTAATAATTAATTTTATAAAAAAATATTATATATCCAATTAAAATTTATAATACAATTTAAGGTTATTATTATGAATTTAAAATTTTTTCTATCTTTTTATATCAAAAAAAGTTTTTTCTAGTTAGTCACTTTTATATATAGTATATATATGGATAGATTTCAAATATCACAAATTTCAAAAATTAAAATATATAACTAGTTATATAAAAAAATATCTCCATCTAATTAAAAATTATTACTTAAGGTTATTATTGTTAATTTAAAAAAGTTTTTATATCCTTTTATGTTTAAAAAAGTTTTCTCTAATTAGATATTTTATATATAGTATAGATATATGCATTTACCACCCACTTTCAATGAAATTTAAACTTGATATATCAAGTTTTTTTTTTTTTTATCTAAATGCATGTGAAATGGAAATTTATTTCAATAATTACTAAATTATGATTAAATTTTTATTTTGATTATTAAAGATTGATTTTATTGAATTAAATCACTTAAATATACTTATTATTTCAATTAATATAATCCAATCAAATTAAAATCTCATGATTACTTAAAACACATAAATAAATAATAAAAATATTATAATTTAATTTTAATTCTAAATAATTTTTAAAAAATAGAGAAATGTTAATTATTTCTTGATATTTCATTGAATGGGAACCTTAATTGGACTAAATTATGTTAATTAAAATAATAATCATATTTAAGTAATAAAATCAATCATTAATGACTATAATAAAATTTTGATCATATAGTTCAATAGTCATTAAAATAAATTACCTATAGAAAACCAACAAATATAGTTTGCTTTTAAATTCTATATTTCAATAAAAATATTCAAAAAGAAAAAGCATCTTAAATTTTTTTTAATTAAAATAAAAATTTCCTCAAAAAACTCAATTAACATCTATCTTGCCTACAGGAAGAGCATATGTGTCCCGGTGCAAATTCGTTGCATGTATTATATCTTTGAATACAATTAACGAGAATCATTCTTGAAATACATAAGCAAGCTTGTCTTGCACTCCAATCCAATCCATGGGGTTGAACTCAAATTATTGTTTATTTTTTATTCTTTTCATTGCTGACCATTGAACATGGGAATATATATATATATATATATATGTAGCTCTTACGCATATAATAATTAGTCCTAAATTGTTCTCATGTAAAGCAATAAGCGCCTTTTACTCTACACCATTATTTGGCAAACCACAGCATTTTAGATTTGCTTGCGACAGAATAAACCACTTTTACTTTACTTTTGACCCTCTTCCGTTTGTTAATAACAATAAAGAGGTGATTATCGATCAGTTTTTTGTTAATAACAATAAAGAGATGATTATTGATCAGTTTTTTATTCAATGATATTTAAATAAATTTCAAGATTGTAACGACTTATATCTCTAATTTATTAAGTAAAATTAATAAAAAAAAAAGTTATCAATAATAAATCACACCTAATTACTATTCTCTTTTTTATTTGTGAAGCATAGTTTCTCGAATTTGAATATAATAACTCTAATACAATGTTTGGTGACACTAGAAGTGAAATTCTATTATAAGATAAGTGATTTAGAATTTCTATGTTTTTATTTGATATATTTATATATAAAGAGAATAGTGAGATATTATAAGTTTTTGAAATTCTTAAAATTTTTAAACCAATTCAGTACCAAATATGAAAATAATTTTAAAGGCTATGTTTGGAAAAACTAACAGATAATTTAGCTGGTTGATGTAAAAATATTTGATAAAAATTAAAGATGAGCAAATTTTCAAAAAAATCAATAAATCGAACCGAACCGATACTATTTGAATTTTTTTAGTTCGATTTATAGAAGTAAATCAATTCAATTTGCTTTTTAAATATATGATATTTTCAATTTTCGGTTGATTCTGTTTTATATATTGAAAAACCGAGAAAATTGATAAAATCGACCCGCCTTTGTCTCTCTTCCAAAATGCATCGTTTTTAACCCTAGTTATTTATACTTACCCCTCTTTCTTTCTCACCCCCTCTTTCTTTCTCACCCAACTGCTTACTCTCTCTTATCTCCCATTCCATTTTTCAAGACCTTGTCGCTGCTTACCCTCAAGTTCTCCTAGCCGTTACCTCCCGTTTCTTTGCATGTTGCTCTACTTCCTCAATCTCATCATCAAGTTTTCTTTTTTGTTGGACATATTCCTCGACAGTGAAAAAATCATCTTCTTCTTGTTTTCCAATTGTAATTTGGGATCTGAATTTGGGAAAAACAAATAAGGAAAGAAAAAAGTTAGGTTTTAGTTGGAAATTGAAGGTTGAATTGGAGGAAATAGAGAGAGAGAGAGAGATAGAGAGATTTGAAGATTGAAAAGAATGAGAAAATCAGATAGAGATGGGATGTGTGCCGAAAGAGTCTGGAGGACAAAAAATAAAGGATTTGATTTGGATGAGAGAGTTTTGATTTGGAAAGGAAGATGACAATTTGATTTGGAAAGGGAGTTTTTTTTTCTTTATAAAAATGTGAATGGAGGAGGTAGAGAGAGAAAATGGGAATTAATTGATGATGATCATAAGGCAAGTCATTTTTGGCATTATAGAAAAATATTTACTTTTTTTTTTTTACTTTCATGTGATTGATTAATGGTAAAAAAGTTTTTTAACGATAGAAAAACTTATTAGTGTAATATAGCAAATATCAGAGAGTTTTTAGTTTATTTTTTAATTGTAAAGACAATTTAATTAAATATGTCAAATGTTAGGAGAGTTTATAGTAATTATTATTACGAGAGAAAAACTAAAATCGATGACTTTGTGCCAAACTCTTTTCCAAAAGAAAAAACTTTGTGCCAAACTCATATTATAATAATTTATTGCTCAAAATTATACAAGTAATCAATAAATATTATTAATTTTACTGTTAGAGTTAGTCTTTTCTAAAAATTGTGTCACATAAAAATTAAGAATATAAATCAAGATATTGAAGATACGAATTACTTTTTTTTATGACTGTATATAATTATAAATTTTAAAAATTTTATTTTTATTATTTTGTTTACTTAATAATAATTTTTTATAAGTAATAATTAATTATTAAATAACTATTTAATAAAAATAAATAATAAATTTATTTTAAAATTTATTATGATAATTCTATCGGTAATGATTTAATTCACTGGATCCACCTACATCTCAGTTAGGCATGTGATAAACAATGCCAGAAAAACAAAAGAAAAAAAAAAGGATTTGTTTTCAATTTGATTATTGTAAGTCAAAAGATAATTTTGGGAAAAAATATTTTTAAAAAATTTATAAATAATTATTAAATTAGATTATTAATATCAATAATTGAAAATATTATCTGTTTGGCGGACACTTTAGAAATATCAAATATATTTTATTATTGAGTTAATAATTTAATAATTGTATGTAACGAAACATTTGCTTTAAAACTAATAATTGAGTTCTATTAATAATATTAAAAAATTAAATAATTGCTTTGATCTTTTTTAAATACTTTTAATTTGTAAAAAAACGTAATATGATTCACATTTATTTACTTTAAAGTCAATGTTATAATAGAATAGTTTTAAAATTAAACAAGATGTTAAAGGAATCGTTAAAAAAAGAATATCATTTCAAAAAAAAGTATTATTTTGCTCAAAAAAACTTGAAATTATCCCATATTTAAAGCAATTTCGTAGACACATAAACGTTAAAAAGGAAAAAAAAAAAGAAGTGGAAAATAATGCGTGGTTCCAGAAAGATGAAAAAAAAAATCGGAAAATCCAATAAAAAGAAAAAGAAGCAACGTGTCTCCTGAAAGGAAAAGGAAACTACCCATCACGTCATCAAATAGTTGTTAAGGTCGGCGCAAAATACCCAAAGACTATACACACGCCTATAAGAAACCTTCAAAACCCACCAAATTAACCAAACAAACAAAATAACAACAAACCCTATTCCTTGCCCTTGCTCTTACTCCTCCTATAAATAATCGAAAGCCCATCTCCCCCTTCTTATATAGTTTCCTCTCTTTTGTTCGGTGATTGGAAAAATCTCTGTTCTTTGCTTCTTCTTCTTCTTCTTCTTCTTCTTATTTGTAACGAAATAGATCAGTTAAAGAAAGAACATTGTGAATGGTGGAAATCTTAACCACTAGTAGTAATTATTACATGCTCTCCCTTTGCAAATCAAGGGTGGGCGTTATCTCCGCTTCCTCTGCTTTCGCTTTCGGATCGTGCAAGGAAGGCTGGTACTTTCGCTGCCTCGGAGTCGACCCCTGAATTCTTCGGTTTTTTTTTTTGGAATTTATTACTTTTTCGACGAAAATTTTGAAAAACCAAAAACAACCCATTCTCCGATTTTTGTTTCTTTTATTCGTTCATCAATTTTTTTTTTTAATTTAAACCAAACAAAAAGAGTTTTCTTTGGATTTGTTAAAACATGTTGCTTTACAAGCCGAAGAAGAATCAGGCCGCTACGCGCAACAGGTTCTTGATCAGCATCACGGTTTTGGGAAGTGCGGGTCCGATCCGGTTTGTGGTGAATGAGGAGGAGCTTGTCTCCGCTGTTATTGACACCGCCTTGAAGTCCTATGCACGTGAGGGTCGCCTTCCGGTCCTTGGTTCTGATCTCAATGATTTCTTCCTTTATTGCCCAAATGGTGGCTGTGATGGTGAGCATATCCCTCTCTCTCCTCTTCTCTCAATTTTAATTCAATCATTTATTTTGCTGAGAATTTGAAATCTGTATCAGTGTTGTTAATCCAAATTCGAGAAAGATTGAAGCTTTTCTAGATTAACTTTGTACTGTAGTGATTCTCTTTTTTTTTTTTTTTTTGTGAACTCTACAATAACTTGATTTTTCAACAAAGTAGACTTTGTAAATATCTACCATTCCCATCAGTTGAATTGATAGAGGCTTGTCTGATGCTAAAAAAAACAAAGTACAGATATAGTAAAAAGGAACTATGGAAGGCATCTTTTTAGTCGAAGCTCGACTACCAATCTCAACCAATTTGGAGTTTTGAAGACGTTCAAGTGTTTAATTTTTGGATATGTTTCTTTTGTTTGGTTGTTTGGTTACACATAACTTTGTTTGCACATGTTGGCATAGAAAATCCATCACAATTTTTAGTTGTAACCCATTTTTGGTTTCATATACTTCGTATAACTTTATTGTTGAATTTTATTGCAGCTCTCAGACCATGGGAAACAATTGGATCACTGGGTTCTCGCAATTTTATGCTATGCAAGAAGCCAAATGAGATGAAGGTGGCCGGTGATGCTACATCAAAAGCTGCAGCAATTACTCCAAAGGGAAGCGGAAGTTGGAAGTCATGGATTAACAAGTCCCTCAATCTTAAGATTTCTTCTCACTAAAGTAATGGACAATACTTCGTAATTATCAATTTCCGAGTTATGGAATTTGTTCTTTGTTTTCCAATATCATTCGATTTGCCAAGTTGCTATTTTCAATCTTCTCATCTGCTCTGGTTTGAATCAGAGACCTGGATATTTGTTATTCGGGGAATAAATTTGTACTCTTGGAATAAAGTAGACATTTTTGGTGTCCTAACATACTCTTTCTTTTTGTGTTCTCTCCCCATAGCAATGGTTAGCCTTGATTGGTGCAATTGTGCTTTTGAAATGATTGTGTGTGTGGGGAATATTCTCGTTCTAGGTGTGAATGCCAGGAACAATGATTACTGTGCTGTTGAAATAGAAACATTGATTATTAGCAGGCTTGTTTAATTTAAACTGGAATTGATTGTTTTGCTCTGTTCATAGTCAAGAATCCATGTGGGAATAAGGTTATCAAAACACTATTTACTCATTGAAAGTTATTTTTATCATTTTAATCAGGTAGTTGGTGGCTTGGTGCCGTTTAGAAAATTCTAGTCTAGTTTAACCAAGCAAGTTGCATAACTTTTTTCTTTTAAAAATCCGTTCTGCTGATGTGAATAGGCAGTGTTTGGTGAAATTTGAAGTTCTTTGGAAACTGAAACTCATGAAACGGGACCTGGTAAGTATTTTTCTTCATAAGGGATTTGAGTTGGTTGTTGGTACCGTTCACGACTCTAGTCTTTATTCTTCTCATTAAATTGGTTCCGATGTATTATCAAGCAAAGTGGTAAAATTTCATGTGTGTTCCAGTTTTGAGATTGGCATGATGCAAGCCGTGATGATGCAATGGTATGAATGAGACTTTGGTTTTTTAAGGTTGTACGCTTCACCAAACATCCAGCAGCGCAAGTTGTCCGTCTAGTTTTTTCCTCTTGGTGATAGATTCGTGCTGTGTATGACTTGGAAAAAGAACAGATAGTAGCCTTATATTTTAAGAGTCAGCCTTATATGTTAAGAGGTCAAAAAGTTAAATACTTTGAAAAGGATGAGAAAAAAAACCATTAAGATGATAGATTAATGCCGAATTAGTTTGTCATCAATTGGCACAAGAGAAAGGAGTATGCAGAATTAGCTCATCATTAATTGGCATTAGAGAGAGGGATATGCAGTCTTGAGCTCCTTGACCATATACACACATAGGTTGAGAAATTGAAGAAATTTATAATGACATAAAAGCTTTTTTACACTTCTTTCTTTTATTGTTCTTTTATAAACAAATATAACAAATAGTAACTTGTTTAATAAATCAAAAAAAAATTTCTTTAAGTAAAATTGAAAAACTTATTATTTTATAAATTTCTATTCAGACTATAATTTGAAATAAACTAGTGAAGCATATAAGATCTAAAGTTATGATATGTTTTATTAAATTATAAAAAAAATAGCTTTCAACTTATTTTAAGAAAATAATAATACAACATAAATTTTGGTATTCAGCTAATCAATCTCTCTGTTGTGAGAGGGTCGTGTATCTCCCCTTAGTGAGAGTTTTGTTTTGTTAGGGTTTCGTATCTGGTCCGCACCCTTGTTTTTTGTCTACTTTTTCATGAAGACCAATCTGGCAAATCTCCATCTAGGTGATGATGAGGAGGATGAGTGGACGTTAGGTTTGGATACGGAAGATCAGAATGTGAACCAGTTTGAGTTTTGTCTCTTGGGAAGCTGTTGCAAAGGATTATTTTGATAATCTGTTTAACTCGGACTCTTCTGATGTTTCTGTGGATCTTGGGTATGTGTCTAAAACTATCTCAGATGCAGTTGCTATCGTCTTAGTTTCTCCTTTTCGAATTGAAGAATTCAGAGTGGCTCTCTTCCAAATGCACCAGGATAAATCCCCGGGGCCGGATGGTTTTAACCCAGGTTTCTTTCTGCAGTTTTGGTTAGTGGTAGGGAAAGATCCTTTTGCAACAGCTTTGGGCTGGTTGGAGAGGTTTACGTTCCCTATAGGTTTGAATAGTACAAATATTGTTTCAATCCCGAAATGTGCTAGCCCACCTTCCATGAAAGACCTTCATCCTATCTCTCTGTAACGTTGTCTATAAGATTGTTGCAAAGTTGTTAGCTAATAGGATGAAGATTTACTTAGGTGATCTCATCTCAGATGCTTAGTCTGCTTTTGTTCCGGGACACGCTATAACGGATAATGTCTTGGCGGGTTTTGAGGTTATCCATTATATGAAAAGGCGTAAGAAGGGTAGTCATGGTAATGTGGCACTAAAAATCGACGTTAGTAAGGCTTACTATTGGGTTAGCTGGGCCTATTTGGAAGCTATGCTTCGTAGGATGGGTTTCCTAGATCAGTTTTGTGCGTTGGATCATGATGTTTGTTAATACGTTCTCTTACTCACTTTCTGTGAATGGTGATTCGATTGGCTCTATTTTTCCTAAAAGAGGTTTGCGGCAAGGTGATCCATTCACCCCATATTTGCTTATTATCTGTGCCGAAGGGTTGTCTGCCATTTTACAAGAAGCAGAACGAGCAGGTTATGTTCATGAGTTTCGTATATGTAGGGGGCTCCTACTATTTCCCATCTGTGTTTGCAGATGATAGCTTCTTCTTCCTTAGAGCCAATGACAGGGAGTGTCGAAAAATTCAGTCAATCCTGGATTTACATGAGCACCAATCAGGTGAGGCTATTAATTTTCAAAAGTCCAGGATTTTCTTCAGTAATAATGATGGGTTAGCCGACCGAGACAGTATTTATACTATGCTTGGTGTCTCTACAACTTTGTCTACGGGTTGTTACCTTGGGTTGCCATCTCTTATTGGGAAGAGAAAGAAATCAGTCTTAGGTTTCTTGCAGGACAGATCAAGTAGGAAATTGTTAGCTTGGCAAGCTAAGCTAATGTCACAAGCCGGGCGAGAGGTCTTAATAAAATCTATAGCGCAAGTTATTCCTGTGAATAGTATGAGTTGCTTTCTCCTTCCCGTCTCGCTTTGTGACGAGCTTCAGAAGATGATGAACTCGTTTTGGTGGGTTCGAGGATTGATGGTGGTTAAGAGAACTCATTGGCTGACTTGGAATAAATTGTGTGTTTGAAAAGAAATGGGTGGTTTGGGTTTTAGAAATTTGCGTGCTTTCAACCTTGCAATGCTAGGTAAGCAGAGAAGGAATCTTATCTCCAAGCCAAATGCTTTGGTTGGTAAGCTTTTCAACGCCAAATACTATCCTAGAGGGGATTTTCTTAATGTCGTTTAGGGGTATAATCCGAGTTTTGCTTGGAAAGGGATTTGGTCGTCACAATCACTTTTGAAGAAGGGATGTCGTTGGCGTCTTTGGTGATGGGCAAGGCACGATGCATGGTTGAAGGATGACGCTAATTTTCAAGTGGTTACCCATGTTATCCCGAGTCTTGAGGAGCTGAGGGTGCATGACTTATTTATACCAGGGTGTAAGGAATGGGATTTGGAACTGGTTGAGGATATGTTTCTGCCTAGAGATGTTGAGGCTATTTTGGATATCCCTATTCCCCGAAGGCTGCTCCATGATACTAGAGTATGGCATTTTTCTAAAATAGGAATTTATTTGGTTAGGTCGGGCTATAGAGTGGCAGTGGAGACGTTGGGTGACACAAATTTGCAACCTCTTCAAGGTGATTAGGTGAGATTGTGGAACCTTGATGTTCTGTCTCGCATGAAAAATCTCGCATGGCATGCTTGTAGGGGAATTCTTCCTCTGGGGAATTCTTTGGTGCAACGTGGTGTGCAGCTCTTGGACAGGTGTCTGTTTTGCAATGAATCCTGTGAGTCTGCTAGACACATTTTTGTGGATTGTAGGTTGGCAGCAAGCTGTTGGGCTCTTTTAGACATGTGTCTTCCTCCTACAGATTCGAACTCATTTGTAGAATGGTTTTTTCAAGCTTTATCTGTGTTATCTAAAGATAACAGAGACAAGTTTTGTACGCTTCTTTGGGGTATCTAGAAAAAACGAAATGATAGAGTGTGGAGTGCTAAGCATCTTTCACTTTTGCAGACCGTTCATTCAAGTAGTAAAGCGCTTGAAGAGTGGAAAGAGGCGCATCAGGCCCGTGACGGTGCTAGGTCGCATGCTGCTGATAGACAAACTGTTAGGTGGAGAAAACCACCAGTTTGTTTCTGGAAGCGTAACTTGGATGTTATTCTTTTCCCTCTTTCCTGTTCTATTCGTTTTGGGGCGGTGGTTCGATACTTGGAGGGCAAGTTTATTTAGGGTGCCTTAAGGGTGCTTGTTAGTCTAGTCTCGCAAAAAGAGGCAGAATGGTTGTGTGCTTTCATGAGGTGTTATCTTGGCTTCTTGACAAACAAGCTCATGATGTTATTTTTGAGATGGATGTGAATGGGGCAGTTGATGTGGTTGATGCCAATGGCGAGGCTTGGTCGAACGTTGGTGAATTGTTACATGATTGTCATGCCTTGTTTAAAATGGGTCAAGGTTTTTCCCTTGTTTTTGGGAAGAGAAGCAATTATGGTGGCTCATAGTTTAGCTCGAGCTGCTATATCTCATGCTAGCGTCCAGTCGTAGCATGAAGCTCCAAATTTGATTGTGGACGCTCTTGCCAATGATCTCCAGTTCAATGAGTAATGCTCGTTTAATTTTCAAAAAAATTATCAATGTCAAAAATAAAAATCTTATGAGTTTATTGAGATATATAAGGTTTAGTCTTGGATTTCTCCTTTGTTTTTTTTTTTTTCCATTACCTGGAATTCTATATTTTTATGTTTCGTGGACCATTCATTTTCCTCTATGAATATTTTTTTTTGGTAATTTTTTCTCCTTACATCGGTATTATTATTTTATATTTTCTGAATGAAAATGTTATCTATTGATTTTGTAATACTATTAATTTATTTTGTACGATTATTATGATTTTTTAAGATTTTACAACAATTTTATTGATAAACTCTATTCAGAATAATGCTATGACATCAAAATAATTTCGAAGTCATACAAAAATGGTATAAAATAGTGAGTTGAATTATTCAAATCATTGTGTTAGATTTAATCATAATTTATCAATATTAATATTTTAGATTGTAGATATCGTATGATTATTATTAAATTACATAAATCATACTATTTTATTAAAAAATCTTATGTTGATAAATAATATCTTAAATTGTTTTTAATTTTTGAACTTTATTATAAATCTTTTATACTTTGTCATTAGTTATTGTATTTATAAAATTTATATAAAAGAAATTTCACCAAAAGAGAGATTTGTATAGAAGAAAATTAATGAGTTTTGTTTTAAAAAATAATTGTTAAATTTCTTTGATTTTTTAGAAATTTCTCATTATTTTATTAATAAATTTGTAGAAAATATATATATATATATATATATATATATATATATATATATATATATATATATATATAGTTATATTTTTAGA
>CATIWR010409535.1:0-15629 GCA_949677035.1 Omphalea diandra
GATTGAGCTTATCATCTTTTTGTGGACAAGGCTATCATGGAGCTAGCAATATGCAAGGTACAATTAATGGTTTCAAAACTTTAATCATGAAAGAAAATTGTTATGCATTTTATGTTCATTATTTTGCTAACCAATTGCAATAAGCATTTTTAGTGATAACAAAAGGTCATGTGCAAATTGTTTTATTATTTACTATTGTCTCAAGCTTGTTGAATTTGGTTGGAACTTCTTGTAAAAGGAAAGACCTTTTTTTTAAGAAACAACTCAAAAAGGTTATTGAGGCGTTTAAAAATGGTGAAATATCAAGTGGTCAAGGTTTATATAAAAAAACTTCTCTTCAAAGACATGGAGACACACATTAAGGCTCACATTATGGATCTTTAGCAAGCTTAATTGTGATGTTTGATTATGTTGTTGATGTTCTTGAAATAACTATTAAGGAAGTTACAAATTTTGAGCAAAAAGGTGAAATATGCTCTTCTTGGCTCCATTCAATCATATGAAATTGTGTTGAACTTGCATTTGATGAAAAATATCTTAGGGATAACAAATAAATTATCTCAAGCATTGCCCAAAAAAAAAAAAAGATCAAGACATTATTAATGCATTTTCTTTGAATAAAGTGTTTAAACAATGCCTCCAAATGATGAGAGATGATGGGTAGGAGTCTTTATTTAGTGAAGTTTCTTCTTTTTGTAAGAAATGTAATTCCAAATATGGGTGACACTTTTAAAACAAGAGGAAGGTCACATCAAAATGCTCAAGAAATGAAAATTTTACATCATTATTGAGTTAAACTATTTTATACTATGATTGATATGTAAGTAAAAGAGCTTAACAATCACCTTACTGAGGTCAATAATGAGTTACTTCTTTTGTGTAGCATGCTTAAATCTAAGTGACTTTTTATGCTTTTGATAAGCGAAAGTTAGTTTGTCTTGCTAAATTTTATCCTTCTAATTTCTCAAAAGTGGAGCTTGTTACTTTTGGCAACCAACTTGATAATTATATTATTGACATGAAATCGAATGATTGATTTTCAAAACTAAAAGGGATTAGCGATCTTACTCAGAAATTAATTGAATTAAAGAAGGATGTTGTGTATCCTTTAGTGTGCTTGCTTATGAAATTAGCTTTGATCTTATCAATTGCTACCACATTAGTTGAAAGGGTATTCTCAGCAATGAAGATAGTGAAAAATTGACTACACAATAGAATGAGTGATTCTTGGATGAATGATTGCTTAGTCACATATATTGAGAAAGACATTTTCGATAGTATGGATAATGAAAAAAATTATGCAACGTTTTCAAAATATGAAGCCATGTAAAAAATAATTATCTTAAGGTTAGTTGTTATCTTTTTATCTAAATATATTAGAATTTCTAATTAAAGATTTGAGTATGATATTATTATTTATAAGTGCTCAATCCAAAAACAAGATCCATTGGAAACTTAGAGTTATATTTAAATTTAAAAGCTTTCAAAGTAAGTTTTAATTATGTTTTCTTTTTTTAGTTGAATAGTGAATAACTTTTTCTCTTTGCAATTGTTATCATATTACTTATGTATTTTTTAAAAGTAAAATTTGCTCCCATTAAAATTGAATCATGAAATCGCCCCTGGCTGTTGGACACTTAACCTCCCTAAACTTACATTTGCCCATCTTTGTAGGTCGTTCATCCCATTTAAGATCAAAAGGTCATCAATTGGCTTCATTTGTAGGAAGCAACTTTGTTTTCATCGCTCATCTTTCTTTAAGTTTTTACCTTTATTGTTCAATACACTTTTTTTTACAAACTTACACCTTTTGATTCTAAACAGAGAATGACCAGTCATTCTAGAAATGCACTTAACCCTTTTCAAGAGGAAGAAAACTCTTTTGACTATACACCATCATACCATTTAACTAATCCTATGGGTCAGATAGCAAATATAGTTGTCAATAATGCCTTGACTCAATTTTAAGAGACCTTAGCGAGAACTATGAAAATAACCATGGACTCCTTCAATGCACACGTAACTAGGGCCTTGAATGCTAATGTGGCTACCTTAAACCCTTCACCACCTATGGAGCCTCAGGCTAAAGAACCTTTTCCTCCCTTAAATCCATAAGGGTCCCTCAACACTCAACAAGATAACAGGACAAAAATATTAGTTGAAGACAAAAGGAGGACTGGAACTAACCTAAGGGACGAAGCTGACTCCGAGGAAGAATAGTAAAAAGCTAAATTTGGTTCCATTAAAAAATATCTCGAGGTTTCATCT
Source organism: Omphalea diandra (assembly GCA_949677035.1). Lineage (NCBI taxonomy): Eukaryota > Viridiplantae > Streptophyta > Magnoliopsida > Malpighiales > Euphorbiaceae > Omphalea > Omphalea diandra. The sequence continues at coordinate 2,269 of CATIWR010409535.1, forward strand.
CTATTGTGGAAAATTATAGGGGAGAAGTTCTCGACCAAGTGGAAACTTCCTACTTTGTAGACATGCAATGGAACAGGAGACCCCAGGACACATCTTTCCAGCTTTGGAACAACCATGCTATTGAACAACATCTTAAATGTCATTCTCTGTAAGGTTTTCCCTACCACCCTAATTGGAATAACACAAAGGTGACATTTTCGACTACCTGCCAATTCCATCTGTTCGTTCATAGAGTTAGAGGAAGTTTTTCTCGCACAGTTCCCTATTAATATCCCTCATAAAAGAAAAAAAGCTCCTTAAGATATTGTAAGCAGAGAGAAGGTGAAATCCTTTTGAAATATATTGACAGGTTCAATAACGAAGCAATGGAGATTGAAGCCATCAACGTCGAGACATTAGTAGAGGCGATGAGAAGCGAAACTACCTTTAGACAATTAAATTATAAGCTTCATACCAAGATAGTTGATTCATACTCTAAGCTAATTTTTTTAGCCTAGAGGTATATTTAGCTAATCGAGAGGAAGTAAGAGGAAACACAAGAATGGTGAACGTTGAAACTAGAAGAAGGCAAAAAAAAAAAACATGATAGTTTCGTCCATCGAGCGCTTCAAAGTTATACCCCTTCCCTCAGTAGAAGGAGGAGTAATGAAGATTCATAGTTCACACCTCTCAATGAAATTAGAGGTAAGATCTTTTTATAGATTAAGTAAAATGGGACTAACATAAAGTACTCTAGACGGTTGAACCCTTAACAAGGTAGCTAAGAAATACAAATCTCTATTTTGCAGTTTCGTGAAGATTATGGACATGATACCAAACAACGTTGGGACCTTAAGAAAGAAGTTGAGAGGTTAATACAAATAGGAGCCCCATGTAAGTTCGTCAAAGATGACAAAGGGAAAAGGCCTAGAGAAGATGTTGTCGAGCAAAGAACAAATGACCACCTCGAAAGGTTCTAACAAGAATAATTAGTGTCATAAATGGGAGGTGAACCATCGAACAGTTTAACAAGAAAATGTTAGCGATCATACATTTTTTTGATAGATGGTGAAACCCCTCCCCCCCCACATCATTGGTAGTGTTTGATCTGGAAGATGACGAACACATAAAAGACCCTCACAATGAAACGTTAGTAATAGGAAGAATAATCAATGGGTATCTAGTGAAAAGACTATTGGTATATGGTGGTAGCATAACAAACGTACTAACATAACAAACATAGAGCACCATGGCAGTTGTATTAATGAACCTTTAAGGGTCGGCAATCCCTTGTCAAGCTCAAAGAAAAAAAATTAAAGTCCATAGGGATAACCATTCTATTAGTAGAAATGGCGGACAAACATTCAAGCCTAACCTTTATAGTTAGAACTCTATTTCATATAATAGATGAAGAATTTCCATATAACGGTGTTTTTGGCAAGCCATACCTATATGAGATAGGTGCAGTTCACAACATAAGGTGTTTGACCATGAAGATACCTACACTTAAAGAAGTAGTAATAATTCAGGGGAACCAGAAGTCAGTAATGAAGTGTAACCATCTAGCTTTCTAACAGAATGAAAAACCATCCAAACGTTATACACTTGATTTTGAGTGGAAAGAATGTTTAGAGCCAATTAGTGAGTTAACTTACTTAAAATTTTCATTGACAAAATAATTAAGTATGGTGTAAATATGAGCCAACTAGCAACTGAACAACTAATTCACATCATTCAGAAAAACATAGGGACGTTTACCTCTAAAGTAGAAGAGATATTAGGGATCTATCCCTCATTTGTCTATCACAAATTAAACTTGGATCCCATGACAAAATCTGTAAACCAAAAAAAGAAGAGGTTTGCCCCAAAAGGTAGAAAGTCATGGGATAGGAAGTATTCAAACTCCAAAATGCATGTATTATTACAAAAATAAAATATCTTGACTGGAAATAATGTGGTGATCAGGAAATCAAATGGGAAATGAAGGATATATGTTGACTTCACTGACTTGCACAAAGAATGTCCAAAAGATAGTTACCCGCTGGTGAACATCAATCAACTGTAGACTCTATTACTTATTTTTCTAATTATAATTATTTGAAGGTAATACAAGGATACCACTAGATACCAATGCATCTGAATGATAAAAAGAAGAGAACCTTCATGACAAATCAGGGAACCTACTACTATACGAAGATGCCCATCGGCTTAAAGAACATTGGAGCAACTTACCAGAGTGAGATGAACTTCATGTTCCGAGAATAAATCAATAACAATGTATAAGTATATGTAGATGATATCACTATTAAAAGTGAAATTGATGAGTCTCATGTAAATGATATGCATGAGATTTTTGGTGTTTTAAATAAGTATGGCATGAAGCTGAATTCAAAAAAATGCACCTTCGAAGTAAAAGCAAGCAAGTTTTTATGATTCATGATTCCTGAACAAAGTATTGAGGCCAACCGTGAAAAGATACTAGCAACATAAACATGAAACCACACCAAACCTTAAACGAGGTCTAAAAGTTGAATAAAAAAATCATAGCATTAGAACAATTCATCTCTTATTCATAAAGAAATGCTTACCTTTCTACAGAAGTTTGAAGAATGTTAAAAACTTTAAATGGTTGGATGACTACCAAACAACCTTTGAAGAACCTAAGATGTTCCTTAGTACTCCCCTGCTTTTAAGCCAATTAGAGGCTAGAGAAACATTATACATATACCTTGCAGTTGGACTGAAAATATTGGCCTCAATCTTAATATGCAAGCTAAATAGAGAACAACATCTGATCTACTACACTAGTCAAGTCGTACGAGGATGAGAAATCAAATACCCAAAATTGGAGAAATTTGTCATGGCTCAAGTAATCTCAATAATTAAATTAAGACTATACTTTCAAGCACATACCATTATGGTTTGAATAGATCAATCGCTGGGAAAACCTTTGCAATGTTTGAATACTTTTAGGTGATTAGTACATTAGACACTCTAACTCAACTAGTGTGACATATAGTATGAACTTTGAATGACCCTAGAAGCCTAATAGTTAAGTTTGTCATGGAGATGACATGTGACGAATAGGTTACAACACTCCCAAAGGTGGTATAGACACTGCATGTAAATGACGTATCTAATAGACATGGAGCTAGAGGAGTAATCCTCTAAAGCCCTGATAAAATCAAAATAATATATATTATTGCTCTGAAATTTGGTGCCACTGACAATATGGTAGAGTATGAAGCTTTGGTCACTAAGCTCAACCTAGCCCTTAAAGTAAAGGTAAAAGAACTGCAAGAGTTTAGTGATTCTATGCTAATTGTCAACTAAATTACATAAGATTTCCAAACCAAGGAGGATAACCTAGCCAAATACCTAAGGAAGTGTCAACAACTACTTAAATAGCTATCCCAACAAGGAGGAACATGGGCAGTTAATCGCATTATGAGAGAAACTAAAAGCAAACACGATTGCCAAAGCTACAATAGGCCAAGAAGAGATGTTTAAAAACTTTTCACTCAAAGAAGAATAGATCCAACCTATGATAGCCAAAAAAGAGCCCCTAAATGTAGCAGATCTGGATAGCTGGTTGCAACCCATCATTCAATACCTAGATAAAAAAAGCTATTAAAAAATCAAATAGATGTCATGAAGACACAAAAAAAGATCATCAAGGTACTCTTGCCATGAGGGAACACTCTATATAACCTCAACCATACACCATTGGACCAAATCTGTCTCCAAGGAGGAAGGCAACTAGGTCCTGTGAAAGATCCATTAAGGGATTTGTGGCGAACATGAAGGATTGCTTGCAATGACTCATAAAGCCTTACTTCAATGGTCCTACTAGTTAACAATAAAAAAGGATGCAAAAGAATTAATACATGCTTGTAAGAAATGTTAAAAATATGACAAAATCTCTCGAGTCCTAATAATACAACAGACCAGTATCACTAGCCCTTGGTTGTATGCCATATGAGAAATGGATATCCTTGATCCTTTTCCCCAAGCAATAGGGCAAATGAAGTTCATCATTGTCACTATCGACTACTTAACCAAGTGGATAGAAGCTGAGGCAATGACCATCATCACAGCCAAAAAGGTAGAAATTTTCTTTTAGAAAGAGGTTATCTACAAATTCAAAATTTCAAACACACTTATACAAACAATGGCAAACAAATCAATTATGACAGTATTAGACAATTTTACAATATTCTTTACATTAACCTTCAATACATCTTAGTGGTTTATCCCCAAACAAATGGACAAACAGAAGTCACAAATAGGACTATCCTCAATTGATTGGAAAAACACTTGATGAAGCCAAAAGAGAATGGGCTAAAAAATTAACACACATGCTTTGGACATATCAAACAACCCCCAGACAGGCCTACAGAGAATCAATATTCAGTTTAGTATATGGCATTGAGGCAATGGTCCTAATAGAGATTGGCAAGAATAAACTAAGAGTGTAACATTTTAATCCAGATGTCAGCGATGAAAGAGCTAAGTTATACCATAACCTAGTTAAAGAATGAAGAAAACAAGTAGTTCTTCGAACAATAACATACAAAATAAAGATTGTTATATACCATAATAAAAGGGTTCGACAAATATCTTTCTAGAAGGGCGAGCTAGTACTTAAAGAAACAAAGATAGAAAAAGGAGATGTTAGAGTAGGAAAACTTGGAGCTAATTGGAGGGGCCTCTACTTAGTTGTAAATGTAACAAAAAATAGGAGCTATCAACTAGCAATGTTAGGGGAACAACTGATCCCAAGGTTTTGAAATATAGATAATCTTCACAAGTACTATCAATGAAGAGTTATTGAGCATACATTATGCCAAAAGGGTTCGGCTACCCTAAAGCCATAACATCCCATCAAGTATAAAAGTTTAGCTCTTTTTAAAAGCCATAAAATTATATAAAGTTTCAGATAACTCTAAAAGCCATAAAATTATATAAGGATTCAGTTCTCCTAATAAAACCATAAAATTTTACTAAATAAAAGAGCTTTGCTCTCCTTCAAGGCCATAAACAAATTACAAAGGTTCAACTTTCCCTTAAAGCCATAAACTATAAAAGTTTGGCTCCTTCACAAAACCATAAATTTTAATCAAATAGGTTTAGACCTCCCAAAAAGCCTTTCGCTCCCTTAAAAGCTATAAACCCTTATCAAAGGCTTGTTATCTTAACCAATACATCTTAGCTATAAGCAACGGGGCTTGACACAAGGTTATAAACCATTTAACCTCTGAAGGGACACTACTTTCTATAAGGTTCCCATTATTTGAAAAGTTTATTAGAAATATAAAATGTGTAATTTAACACTTTTCCTATTGTTCAGTATGATTATTTCATATTATTCAATCAAAGACTAACACCATTTATAAGATATTATAAGTTGTTCAGTTACTACAAGGTTTGTTTTCATCCTTCAATCTGAGGAATGATCCTAATAGGTATCACATAAAATATTGTATAAATATTCACCATTCTTGATTTACTCATTCTAGTCCTCATATGACATTTCACTTTTATTTAACACTCCACTATCTCATGTGAAACGAATATTATGTGAAGAAAAATTACCAATGGAAATCAAAATGCTGAGAAATGTACTTTAAAGAATACAGAATAGGGCAAAGGTAGAAGCTTCATTTATATATATCTCAAAAATATTACAAAAGGAAATGTCTACAAATTTTGGATTTAGAATACAAAATATTAAGAAGTTGGAGGATCAGAGGCATAAGTATTATTAGTGACACCTTTCAAATGAGTGGTAGAGGAAGAATAGGGATGTCCTTTGTTGCTCTTGCCAAAAAAGGATCAAAGACATCCAAACTAAACCCAAAATTAAACCTTTTAGATTTGGAGGTCATCATAAGTCCTAAGGTAGAAGGTAAAAGATCAATCTTTGATAAGCTAGTTTTAGGGTAGAAGACACCTTTTACTTGTGTTCCAGTTGAAGGCCTTAAAGGAAAAGTGATCACCTGCACCATCCTTATCTTTTCATTTATAATGAACTTTACACTCGGATAAGAGATGTTAAAGGTTGACACCCTATCATTCTTATTCCTATAATAAGCATTGCATCCCTCGTTCAGGTTGATGAAGTCGATCTCGCTCAACTTAGATAGGTTAATGCCTAGACGGTCAGCCTCTAGCACCCACTAGATAACTTGAATGTATACCTTTAATATAAGGGAACACAAAGCATAAGTCTCAACCTTTCTTGCCTTCCCTAAAGATTATTAATAGGTGCCTTATTACTTTACAACTAGAAACCATCCAATCCTTTATTTTGTTAAGGTCCTTCTCAAAGTTTAGCATTTTGATGTTGTGCTTCTTTATTTCATTGACATATGAAAATCGAAGTTCCTTTAACTTTATATTGAAGCGATTAGTTGTGGCCTTCATTTTATTTTCAACATTCTTATCGACTTCTTTAATCTTCTTCACAATAGGTTATTCGAATAGAGTGAGCAGGTCAATTGAAATCCTAAATAATAAAGGATGCACATATAAAATGTGTTTTGCACTTATAGAAAAAGAAGCATCGACCTTTACTTATTGCCTTTGACTTTCCTTCAGGGCTTGCAAGCCTTTAAGTAGGTGAATTGTGTTGGTACGTGCCAAGTCTGGCAAAGGCAGGTTGACCTAATCCTACCGATTTTGCTCCGAGTCAACAAACTCAAGAAACTTATAGTAGATCACCAAACTTTGGACTGACCCACTTAAATTAGCGTGTAGTTAGGCTAGAGGATCTAGGTCCTCGCCTAATGCTTATAAAGCTTGCAATCTTTCCTTTCCTCTAACCTCATCCTCATCCTTTTACCCATTACTATCACTCAAAATGAGGTTCCTCTTCCTCTTTTTCTGTTCCTTACCCACATTTTTTCCCTTGCCTTTTACGACAATAGGCATTATAGAGGTCTTAGTAGGAGGAAGTGGTGGGAGAACAAAATTGTTAATCATGGATATAAGAGCAACTATCGATTCGACATCACTAAAAGAAGGATTGGTAGCAGGAATGATATGAAGGATTGGTAGCAGGAATGACATGAATAATCTCCTCCTTATTATTCAAATCAACTTGAATGAAACTAAGGATTTCCTACACAAAGTGGTATTTAGTATACATTAATAAAACAAATAGAGAAAAACAAGTATAAAACACCTTTCTTTTTTAAAGGTTGTTCGAAAGATTCATCCTTAGTCTCATCTTTGTCCTTATCCCCTTCATCAAACCAATCCTTTTCTCTAACATCTGTAAGTGGGTTTTCCACAGGAAGTGTTCAGTTTCGAACAAAACTTCTCACAAGAAGGCTAAACTCAAAAAAACTCTAAAACTACCTCAAACAATTGATTGCGTTCTGCCAGTTATGGGGACCACAAGCATCGAAGGTTTATCTAGGAAGGTTTAAGAAAGAGACTGGAAGGCTAAAGGAGATGATACTAGAAAAAAAAAAACTTGTTTAACTAGTCCTTCACAAAAAAAAAAGAAGGTCGAACACTGCCTTACTCTTCACCCTGGTAGTCATAGATACAAAGGCTTCATTGGACTTGCAGGTTAGGCTATGTAGGTGTTAAATCTAAGAAGTGGTTAAGATCAGCCCTTTAACTCAATAAATCCCAATAAAACTGCATAAGGTTTGGATTGCATTAGGTTGAAGTTGCATCAGAGGAATAGACTGAAAGGTGAGGTACCCTAGGATTACAGGATGAAGGGAAAATTTAAGACCAACATCCATCTATTCTCGATAAATAGTTATAACCCCTAGCCTTAACAATTTAAGATATAACTAATAGAACAGGTTGTCATGCCATAGTCGACCGGAATTTCATAAGTTTCTTGGAGTTGATAAAGATCCTCTATTTTGATAATCGTCTAGTATGATCCCAATTTTTCAATAACTCATACAATTGCGCTTGTCATCTTCACAAGAAGAGAAATGAAAAAGGAAGAAGAAAGAAGGTGGAAATACATATAAAATAGGGAAAGGTAACTACTTGAAACTATTGGAGCACAAAAGTAAAAACACAAAATTACAAGAAGTAAAGGCTGGGAGGAGATTTTGGTAGTAAGACAACTAGGCATCAAAAAGTAAAAATGATGAATCTCTCATTCCTTTTATACTAATAAAATAATAGACGTGCCACATTTAAAGTGAATACTAGCATGCATGCTTTGATATTCACGCATTAATAATTAGAGTGAAATATGAAAAATCCCAGTAGCTATTAATAAACCTTAGTCAACGCATTTATCAATGTGCGAAATGTTTAGAATCAATAAAGTGTACAGATGAAGATCCTACACTAAAACACTCTACTTTTTTTTAATGTCACATGTGTAATTTACATACATTGGTCCTTATCTGTATGTACATTTGATTTGAATTATGTGTATATTAATGTTGATTTGCATGTACATTAATATACAAACATTTAAAGAGTAGTTTGCTCCACATAAAAAATAACTTAAACACAAAGAAACACAAACTAAAATTTACATCAATTAAAATAATAGGCAAGAAAAATATATATCAACAAAGTTTCTTAGAATTTGTTACATTGTTACTAGAGTATTAATTCAAAACTAATATACATTTCATTAATCTATTTAGGGATTTCAATATATAGTCAGTTCAATATCAATGTACATGCAAAACTAATACATGCAATGTAGGTCAAAATTAAAAGACCAATATACATGTAAAAATAATATATATCGACAAAGTTTTTTAAAAATGATTATATTATTGTTATAGTACCAATTCAAAACTAATGTACCTTTCATTAATCTATTTTATGGATTTCAATATACATGCAGCTAAGGACTGATATACATGCAGTTCAATACCAATGTACAAGTAATTCAAAACTAATGCACATGTAGTTAAGAATCAATATACATGTAATATCCCTATCCTTATTCATTGACACCTTTACATGAACATATTCATTGCATAAATAATATGCAATCCCACATGACTATATGCATTGCATAAATGGTCATTTAGGTATGTGAATTTGATAAGTTAAGGCATTTGAACATACATGTGATGTTTGTATAGTTGCAGGGCAAATTATCATATGTTGTATGCATGTTATAATATCACAGATAATGGTGTTTTAGAGCTTATTTAAAAGTATAAGGAGCATATAGAGATTAACAGATGGATGGAAGCAATGAAGGAGTGAAGAAGAGGGATTAAAAGAGGAATATTAAACTTCCAACTAATGGTAGTGAGACACCATGATTTTGTCTTATTAGAGTAGGTATACAAATTAAATTTCTTTCCATTAGAGCATATTTAAAAGGAGAAATAAGGAGTACAGAAAAAGGAAGAGAGCTAAGAAAGAAAGAAAGAAAGAAGAAGAAGAAGAAGAAGAAGAAGAAGAAGAAGAAGAAGAAGAAGAAGAAGAAGAAGAAGAAGAAAAAGAAAAAGAAGAGGAAGAAAAGTGAGCTAATTAAGAAGAAACCCTAAATTTAGGAAAAGAGGTAAGTGATTTTATCTTCTTCCCATATGAAACTCCTGCTTCATGACACGTTAAACATGCATAATTAGTAAGAATTATGGAATATTTAGGGTAGAGCTCATGTATAGAACTTGAAGCTTAAAAGAAACTAGAGTTGATTATGTTAGTTTTGTTATTAGAGCAGATTTTTGCACCTACTATTTCATAATCCTAGAAGAGGAATTAAGGAAAGTGTAAGCATAAAAGTTGTAGCTTTATGCCCTATCTAAATGCATGCAAAACAAGTTTTCTTAATTTAGTGTGTGTGAAAAGTTATGACTCCTTCATCAAGGTTGGTTCACAACCTTTTGAAATCTCCTCAGTCTAGCTGTTTTTATATATTTTAATGACCTTATGTGTTGATTTGGACAAAGTGAAAAATAAAAAAATTGTAAGATTATATTCTTTCTAAATTTCTGTAAAACAATTTTTCTTAATTTATTGTGTGAAAAGAGATATTACTCTTTGATTGTGACTGACTCTGAACTTGATGAAATCTATTCAATCTCTTAGTTTTGTTTTTCAAGAATTTGACGGCCATAGAATGAGAATTTGATGATGTGACAAATTTGAAAGTTGTATTTTTATGTCTAATATACATTTTGGTAACTGATTCTCATTGTGACTGATTCTCAATGTGCTAAAACTTGTTGGCCTTGAAATTGACCATTTATTTTGATTAGCTTATAGATTGAATTAGACAATGTGTAAAACATACAAAATGTTCCTTTATGTGTTTTATAACTGTTGTTAAAGGAGTTTTGCAATTGTATTTGTATATTTTGAGATATACATAAGATTGTAAAATCTGATTAGACTGAGATCATATTGAAATAGGGAAGAATTCAAAAATTCACCATATTTTTTATAGGCCTTATATTAACTTGAATTTTGAACATGTTGAATCATTATGTGTCTAGTTTATGTAGAAAAAGAATCAAGTCATTTGGATAAATAGATGCAAAGTTATTACTGTGAGAGTGTAATAAGGTCAAACTATCATATAAAAATAATAATCTTAAATACTAGGTTCATTTGCATAGAACATGACCATAGTTGCATACTATGCATGCAAACTCATTTTAACATTTTATAATGATATATGTATCAAATGTTAGGTTCTCAACATATTAAGAAAACCCAAGAGAGGGGTTCTAAACCTACCATAAAAGTTAGTCACATCAAAGGTGAGTAGAAAGCTATAATTGATTCTAATGTGTATGTGTGATAATTTTATGATATGGTTGTATTCTATTACATGTATTTGTGATTGAATTGTGACATTTTACATGTGAATACAAGTTAAGTAAGAATTATATAATCTTAATGATTATTTGGTATACCATTGTGAATAAACACTTGCATATGGAACTAAAAAAATGTTGTGACCGACTTATCAAACGGTTGCTAATCACTTGGAAAAGGGACCAATATATCCTATTAACACATATTATTGATCAAATGATTCACTTGTTATACATTGGCCAGCAAAATCAAATGTCACTTGAATCAGATGAATTCTTGGGAGAAGTGTTTGTTTTGCAAGGCCACGACAAAATCAATATATTGCATTTATACTTGCGTAGTTAATTCATACACTTGTAATGTATTCTAATGATATTTGATTATCGGTTATGCCATTAAAATTTGATTATTGTTTTTAGTCACTGACTAACGACTCACCAAATTACAATTATTTTTTTTAAATATTGAAACATAAGGTTTGGGTACTTTGGAGCATAAAGCATAGACACATAAAGCACAAATCATCGACTGAATTCAAACTCTTTTTCTCTCCATGTATTTTAATACCAATGTACTTGTGAGTCTAACCTATACACAAATCTAATTTCAATCAATATGTTAGAATATCAATTTCAGTGTATTTACAGTTCAAATTCAATATAACCGAGGTTCATTTTTTAGTGTACATAGTATTAAAAATCTTATTAAAAGAGTTTAATATAATTTAATGTATGTATAATTTAAGAGAAATATAAAAATAAAAAAATAAAGAAAAAAAGAGGCTTGAAGTGTAAAAAATTGAAAAAGAGAAAACAAAAGTTTGGATGTGTCGTTGGAAATGTTCAGTTTAAAAAAAAAAAAATGGCACATATTATATCAAGTTCACGAGTGAATCTAATTCCATTCACATACTCAGGTGTGGTTTGAATTTGGGCTTGAAGTGTGGCCCTGTAAACGGACGAAGGAACTTAAGAAAACACACATGATCTTTTGTTATTAAGAAGATCCCACCAAAAAATAAATAAATAAATGCAAATTAAAATAAAAATTATTAAAAAAAAGTGTAAAAAGGAGTTGTCATCGGCTAATAAATAGCAAAACTTTCAACTTAAAATTGAAATTCGATGGAATTAATCTGAAGTATGAAAAAAAAAAAAAATTGAAAAAAAAGTCAAAAAAAATTTATAAAAGAGAGAGAGTTTGTGCATGTTAATTGATTAGCATGACATATGTGAAAAACAAAAAAAGAAAAAAGTTAAATATTTGTAATTTATCAATAATTAGTTTTTTTTTAGATCGGAGAGATTTTTATAAATAAATATATATTTAATGGTTAAGTTATGACTGAATAATGTCTATGAATAGTGCTGAAGTGAAAGGAAATTTATTTTATTTTCTCATTCATTTATAAGTGTAGAAATGATAAATGATAAGAAATATGTGTGGAGACCCACTCCCATCCCAAATCCAAATTGAAATCGACATATAAGAATTTTGGTCCTCCAATGTTTATGAGTGATACCAATAATTTAAACAAAATGCCATTTTGAGCACGTCACATAATAAATATTATATATTACGTGCATACTTGATGATTCTTCTTGACCACAAAGTAAAAAAAAAAAAAAAAAAAGATAGATGATATTGGCCCCAGAGCAACATAATTGCATCTTGACGAAAGATCAAGCTAGATGCATGATTTAGGGAACCAAATTCTACTTTCATTACGTTTCATATATATATATATAAAATTAAAATATTCGAATCTTATAACTTGATGGGAAAAATGTTAATATATATATATATATATTTTTTCTTTTTTCTTTTGATACAAATATATATTATCTTTTATACTAACTAATTGGATTTGTGCATGGTACATGGGCGAGGTTCAACTTTATTTCTTAAAATAAATTTCAACTAACTTTTCTATTTTATGAAACAAACTTCACTCATTCTAAATATTGAAAACTTATCAAAATAAAATTATATCAAAAAATAAAAGATTAATTTTATAAATTTTAAAAGTTTTATTCATTATTCATTACATTGTTTATGGCATGAAGTTAATAAATAAATATTATTGAAAAAATAGAAGATAATGTGGCCGGTTTAATTTGATAACAGGAATATATTATGCAACTTTAATAGTGAGTAATATAAAATAAATCGATGATTTGTTAAGTGATTACTAAAAACAAATTAAAACATAAGTATTCATAAATTTATTATATTAATTGAATACAAAACAACCACTTTAGCTCATCCATTAATATAACTTTTAACAAATTAGTTAGTTTTGAAAACAAGAGGGGGGATAAAGTGGTGATAAGAAAATGTACCTTAGTTCATTAATAAAAAAATAATATTAATCAATTAAAACTATAATACACTATCAATTATTAAAAATCAAGAGACTAAAATGTATCATATTATTTATATTATATATTTTTACTTATTGCTTTATGTGGAAATAATATTCAAAATATAAATGAGCCTTTATGCTACTAATGCTCATTTTCATTATTTTTAATCAAAATCAAATATTCTTGTACTTAATTAAGTTTTCTAAAAATTTAAATTTAATCCTTTTATGGATTTATTAC
>CATIWR010409646.1:0-26384 GCA_949677035.1 Omphalea diandra
AGATGAAAATGAGGGAATTACTAAGCAAATAATGAGTCATTTACACAATAAAGCAAATAATTAATTTTTTTAATATATAAATGAAGAAAGTAAAATAAAAATAAAATAAGAACAAATAAAAATAAAAATTTTCAAACAATACAAATCCTTCTCCACACTTAAGACACATTGTCTTCAATGTGTAGGACAAGTTTTTAGCACGATAAAACAAACAAATAACACAATAAAAAAAACAAAAGGATTAGGAAACTTCCCTGGAATTTCAAGGTGTAGGTGGAGGCGACTGGGCACAAGACGTTGCACAGAATCTTGAATTTGAATAAGGAGCTCTCCATGTTGAACCAATTGTTTAGACATTTGGTTTTGCACATCTTCCAAGCGATTTTGGCGTTCATGCAATGTGCGAACATTGCAAAGTAGGTGGGACAATAGACGTTGGGTAGGTTTACCAACTGCTGGTAAAGGTTCCTGTGATGGTCTTGCTTGCCCTACATTAGCAAAAGCATCATCCTTAGAGGGTGAGTGAGCTGGGATAGGGAACGATCGAGTATGGGCATGATCAACAGAGAAGAAGCTCAAATGGTAGAGTGTATCAGCAGTTATTGGGGACTCCATAGGAACCATGCGTTCACCTGCAAAATCAACCCCTAAACTTGCATAAAGATTGGTTAAGAGCATGGGGAAAACAAAATTTTTGTTCAACTATGAGAGACAAACAACATCATGAATGCAAGTAATTAAAATGGGAGCTAAAGGGACACCTTTGATATCACCTAAACCATGGATCATTTTATACGCAAGGTAAATATCACTAAGGCACACTTCATTAAGAACACTAGCCTTGGGAAAGACATTAGATGCCAACAATGTAATTATGATTCTCGAACGGGCATCCAAGTGCTTAGCTAAGTATCGTGAACGGTCCTATGAGTAGCACATAACTAAGCCCAATTGAGAAGTGGCACTAGATAAATTAAAAGTTCTATCACTTGGGATGCGATGTTGGTCGGTGATTCTATTAGGTCCTAAAATAAGTGGAGGGCCGACATTTGGAACGCCTAAAAAGGATGCAAGAGAAGTGCAAGTGAGTACTACTCGCTGACCATAAACAAAAAAATCTCTAAACAATTGTTGGTTGTTTTGTTTTCAATGTTAGCATAAAATTCATGGACTATTTGAGGGCAATATTGACCCTGAAAATCTAAGATGCATTCCCATCCTAACGTATGAAATTTAGCTTGAATGTAAAGTGATGTATCAACATCTGAAGTAATAGAACGTTCACTAATGAATTTATGCAGGATATGCTTATCGTACCAAGTCGAATGGACCACAGAAGTAAATTATTTGTCATCAAAATTGGTAGTGAGTTAAGCAGGGCATTTCGAAGGTCGACGCCGAGACATGAGATGCAAGTAAAAAATGACGGGGCAAACAGCTCACAATCAAAACCAGTATACACAATAGAACCAAGAGTAATATTACTATCAAAAAAATATTCTAGCAAAAAAAATAGTCAAACAGAGTGGAGAATCACCTGCAATGAAGTACGAGGAACAAGAAAAGCATAACCTTAGGTCCTTAGACAAACTGGAAATTGACTAACAAAAAACATAAAATAAAATAAAATAAAAAATAAATGAATAAAAAAATACATGCCAGAAAAGAAAATGTCTACAAAGTGTAGTGGGTAATGTACAAATTGGAAGTGGTGAGTGGCTGGAGGGGGGTTGGCGGCAAGGAAGGTGTGAGGATGGTGGCAGCAACGGAGGTTGGAAAGAACGAGGGAGGTGCGGGAAGGCTGGGGTAGGTGATGAGGGAGGAGGTGTGAGTTGGGTCGAGTATGTGATGGGGGAGGAGGTTAGGATGGGTTAAGTGATTTTTTTTTTCATGTGCAATGTATATAGCAGCAGCCATGTGTGGTGATGAGCACATGGCTGCTGTTAAACCGCACACAATCTGCTTGTTTTGTTTTTTGTTTTTTTTAATATATATAGATAGTAGCAGCCATGTGCGGTGATGCACACATGGTTGCTTGGTAAACCGCACACAATCTGCCTCTTTTTTTTTTAACTTGGCTTGTGCGGTCCTACGCACATGTGTGCAACATAGATTGCACAAGCATTAGTTTGTCTCGTTGGTTTTTTTTTTGTTTTTTCATGTGCGGTCCTAACTGCACAGATGTGCGGCCAAGATCGCACATTCTCTGGCACAAAAGGGTTTTGTGTGGTGATGTGCAAATGATGTGCGCATCACCGCAAAACCTCTGTTAAATTGTCTTTTTTTTTTTTCAAAACAAAAACACTAAATAAATAAATAAATAATGACATCAATTAAAACTCCTATCCAAATTTCATTTTTATAATTTTGTATTAAATAAATGTTTATATATATAAAATAAATGTTCTAAATGGTTTTTTTTAATTTTATTTTTGAAATAATTAAATTTCTTTTAAAAAATAATTTTAACTGATCTTTGAGCACTTTTACTCAAAATTGAGAAGGTCTAACTTCTCATAAACTATTTTCTCATCGAATCCACTTCTAAGATAGAGTTTCAAACGATGACCGTTCACTTTAAACGTACCTTTTTCAGGATGAGTTACCTCAATTGTGCCGTAAGGAAAAATTTGTTTGATGGTGAACGGTCCAGACCATCTAGATTTGAGCTTACCGGGGAATAATTTGAAGCGAGAGTTATAAAGGAGGACTTGATCTTCTTCATTGAATTGCTTAGATTGATGAATCCTCTTATCGTGATACTTTTTGGCCCTTTCCTTATACAATTTGGAGTTCTCATATGCCATTAATCACCATTCTTCGAGTTCATTCACTTGATGTTTCCGCTTCTCACCTGCAAGGTTAAGATTAAAATCAAGAATTTTGATGGCCCAATACACTTTATGCTTAAGCTCTACAGATAGATGACATGCTTTTCCATAAACTAACCTATACGACGTAGTGCCAATAGGTGTTTTATAAGCCGTTTTATAAGCCCAAAATGCGTCATCTAACTTAAGGGACCAATCTTTCCTAGATTGTGCAACCGTCTTCTCAAGAATCCATTTGAGATTCCTATTAGCTACCTCAACTTGACCGCTTGTTTGAGAGTGATATGGGGTTACGACTCTATGTGTAATACCATACTTTTAAAGCACTTTTTTGAATTGCACATTGCAAAAATGAGTACCCCTATCACTTATTATTGCTTGAGGTGTACCAAAACGTGAGAATAGTTTTTTTAAGGAACTTAACTACAACTCTAGCATCATTTGTAGGTAAAACTTATGCTTCGACCCACTTAAAAACATAATCTATTGCAACTAAGATGTATTTATTTCCAAATGAATGCGAGAAGGGGCCCATGAAGTCAATACCCCAAATATTGAATATTTCAAATACCAAAATATAGTTTTGAGGCATTTCATCATGACGAGAGATATTACCTGATCGCTGGCAATTATCACATTACTCTACATACCTTTGGGCATCCTTATAGGTAGTTGGCCAATAAAAACTTGATTCATAGACTTTTTAGGCTATCATATTTGCACTATAATGCCCTCCAGCGGGTCTAGCATGACAATGCTCTAAGATTTTCCATCCTTCCGAAGTTAGGACACATCTCCTTGCAATTTGATCAGCACAAATTTTGAACAAGTATGGATCCTCTCAAAAGTAATTCTTCAAATCCGAAAAAAACTCTCTTTTGATGATGAGACATTCCATTTGGTAGAACTTAAGCTACTAAGAAATTTGTGATATCAACAAACCATGGAACATCTAAATCACTTACCTTTTTAATGTTGTAAATATGCTCCTCAGGAAATTGATCATTGATCTCGGCTTCATCGAGTTTTCCAAATTAGGATTCTCTAAACTAGATAGATAGTCAGTTGCTAGGTTTTTAGCACCCTTTTATCACGGATCTCAAGGTCAAATTCTTGTGATAATAAAATCCATCGAATTAATATAGATTTTGCATTTGACTTAGTGAGCAAATAACGCAGAGCAGAGTGGTCAGTATAAACAATGACTTAGGACAATATCAAATAGGATCTAAATTTATCCAATGCAAAAACCACCACTAGCAACTCCTTCTCCATAGTTGTGTAATTCTCTTGGGTGTTCGTGAGAGTCTTGCTAGCATAGTAGATGGGTTGAAAATGCTTGTCTTTCCACTGTCTGAGAACTATGCCAACTGCAAAATCACTTGCATCACACATTTGTTCAAAAAGAATAGTCCAATTTGGTGCTACCATGATTAGAGTTTTGGTCAATTTGTTCTTAAGAATGTTAAATGCTTCTAAACATTCTTAAGTAAAAATAAATGACACATCTTTTTCAAACAACTTAGTTAAAAGCCTAGCAATCTTAGAAAAGTCCTTAATGAACCTCCTATAAAACTCGACATGCCCTAAAAAACTCCTAATTGCCTTCACCGAAGTCGAGGGTGGCAACTTAGAAATAGTTTTAATTTTTGCTCTATCTACCTCAATCCCTCTACACGAGATTTTGTGCCCTAAAACTATACCCTCTTGCACCATAAAATGACACTTTTCCCAGTTTAACACTAAATTGGTCTCCTCACAACATTTAAGCACTCTTTCTAAATTATGAAGGCATAAATCAGAAGAGTCACCAAAATCAAGAAATCATCCATGAATACTTCCATAATATTTTCCATGAGTTCATTAAAAATTGCCATCATGCACCGTTGAAAAATAGCGGGTGCATTACATAATGCAAAAGGCATTTGACGATAAGCAAACATACCATAGGGACAAGTAAATGTCATATTTTCCTAGTCCTCCGAAGCAATAGGGATTTGAAAGTAACCAGATAAACCATATAGGAAACAATAGTACATATGCCCTGATAGTCGCTCTAGCATTTGATCTATGAAGGGTAATGGGAAGTGATCTTTTCTTGTGGCATCATTCAACTTTTGGTAGTCAATGCATACTCTCTACCCGGTGACTGTTCTCATGGGAATTAATTCATTCTTCTCGTTTGGAACAATCGTCACTCCTCCTTTCTTTGGTACTACCTGCACAAGGCTTACTCATGAACTGTCAGAAATAGTGTAAATTACTCCTGCATCAAGTAATTTAATCACCTCAGCTTTTACTACTTCTTTCATGTTTGGATTTAATCTCCTTTGTGGTTGCATAACTAGTTTGAAGTCATCCTCCATGAGAATCTTGTATGTGCAGAAAGAGGGACTAATTTCTCTTATGTCTGAAATCTTTCAAGCAATTGCCCTATTGTGTTCTTTAAGTACAGTTAAAAGTTTCTCCTTTTGATCCTCTTTCAAATTAGATGCTATAATCACTAAGAGCTTTGAATCTTTTCCCAAAAATGCATACTCCTAATGCTCAGGCAATTTCTTCAACTCTAACGTAGGTGGGTCTTCAATGGATGGTTTTAATTTATGCTTCTCACTCCTATCAATCTCCTCAAAAGCTTTCTCCCTTATTATTGGTTCATTAGCCTCTAAATAAACTGTTTGCTAACCTTTCACACCGTTCTCTTTGCTTATCTTTTTACCTTGAACAAGACAAAGCTCTAATGGATCTTGAGAGATAATTGTCTGCATACAATCATAAATAACACAATCCATAGAATCAATGACATAACAAGTGTCATCTTGATCAAGTGAGTGTTTAAAAGCATCAGAAATTTTAAAGGTCACTTATTCATCTCCAACCCTTAAAGCTAATTTACCCGCACTACATCAATCAAAGCTCTACCTGTAGCCAAAAATGGTCGGCCCAAAATTAATGGAACCTCGACATCGACATCCATATCAAGTATGATGAAATCAGCAAGAAAGATGAATTTGTCTACCTTGACCAACACATCCTCAATGATACCTCTAGGGTATTTAATTGATCTATCAACCAATTGAATATTCATTTTAGTTGGTTTAGGCTCCCCTAATCCTAACTGAGCAAATAATTTATAAGATATTAGGTTTATGTTGGCCCCTAGATCTGCTAAAGCCCTGTCAATTGTTAAATCACCAATAAGACATGGGATAGTAAAACTCCCTAGATCCTTGAGCTTTCGAGGTAGCTTGTTTTGCAAGATGATTGAACATTCCTCACTAAGGATCACTGTAGATAACTCCTTAAGTCTTTTCTTATTGGTTAGGAGTTCTTTTAGAAATTTTACATACTTGGGCATCTACGAAAGAGCTTCAAAAAATGGTAAGTTAATGTGAAGTTGCTTAAAGAGTTCAAGAAACTTACCATAATGTTCATCTAAGTGATCTTTCTTAAGTCTCGCAGGATATGGAGTGGTAGGTTTGAATTCCTTAACCAACTTAAGATGCGCATCACCTCGGTCTCGAGTCTCCGCTACACTCTTCTCCTCAACTTGAGCTTTAGGTCCAACTTGTAATTCTTTTTCGCTCCTTAGGGTGATCACCTTCATATGTTTCTTAGGATTTGTCTCTGTATTACTAGGTAAACTACCCTATGGCCTTTCTGAAATCATTTTAGCAAGCTGTCCAATTTGATTCTCTAAATTATAGATGGAAGCTCCTTGATTTCTCAGCATTGTGTCATGATTCTTCAAAGTGGCACCTTGAGCTTGGAGTCGAACATCGGAAGCTTGGATGAATTTGGTTATTAGCTCTTCCAAATTTGATTTCTTTTTCTTGGGGTGGTTGTTGCTGTTGTTGATAACTTGGTGAAGGATTATTCCTTTGTTGCCCTTGGTTCCCTCATGAGAAATTTGGGTGGTTTCTCCATCCTGGATTATAGGTGTTACTATAGGGATTATTTTGTGGTCTTGGAATGTTTCCCATATAGTCCACTTATTCTTGTTGCATTCCAAGCATATTAGGACAATCTTGGCTTTATGTCCCATTCCACACGAGTCACATTGCAACACTTGACTCATTTGTGGTGCTAAAACCAATTCATCAATCTTTCTATTCAAAGCTTCAACTTGACTTGCCAAAACAGTGACTGAATCAAGATTATACATACCAGCAGGTTTGTTACTCCTTAAATTTGTTTGCCATTGATATCTGTTCATTGCCATCTTCTCAATCAATGCTTGAGCATCATCTGGTATTTTATTGTTGAGAGAACCTCCTGTCGCTGCATCTATCATTTGACGAGTTATGTGATTCAATCCATAATAGAATGTCTAAATCTGAACCCAAGTATCTAACCCATGTTGTGGGTACTTCTTCAACAAATCCTTGAAGCGTTCCCACGTCTCATAAAGTGACTCGAAATCTGATTGAATGAATGATAAGATATCATTCCTTAATCTTGCTAACTTCACAAGTGGAAAGTACTTCAATAAGAACTTCTCTGTCATTTGGTTCCATGCAGTAATAGAACCTTTAAGAAGTGAGTTCAACCACCATTTGGCCTTTTCTCTTAATGAAAATGGGAATAACCTTAAATGAATGGCATCATCCGTAGCTCCATTGATTTTGAAAGTGTCACATATTTCTAAGAAATCAACTAGATGGGAATTTGGGTCCTCATCTAGCAAACCATCAAAATTTACGGACTGTTGCACCGTTTGAATGATATTCAACTTGATTTCAAAATTATTGGCTGCAACAGCGGGTCTCACTATGCTTGTTCCAACATCTATCATAGTGGGTTTAGTGTAGTCAAACATAGTCATTTGACGATCTACCATGATTACTATCTTTTGATTATGCTCAATCTTCTCTTGACGCTTTTGTCTTAGATTTTGATGAAAAGTTCTCTCTATTTCAGGATCTTCAGGTTCTAGCTCAGTTGCGTTGCTTCGAGTCATACACCGCTAAAGTCTCTGAAAAGACTAGAGACCACAGCAAAACTAAAACAGGAAAAACAAAACTAAAACAGGAAGGGTAAAATAAGACGAGAAAAAAAATTTAAAAAAAAGAAAAAATGGCTAAATTAATAGATATAAAAGTGTTCCTAATATTTTGGTCCCCGACAATGGCGCCAAAAACTTGATACGATTTGTCGCTAACACCTGTAGATCGAGTAGGCAAGTGCACCTATTAAGTATAGTATAGTGTAGGAGTATCGAGTGTCGATCCCTCAAGGACTAAAAGTACTAGTATTAACCATTTATCTATTATTTAATCGGTAATTTTAAGTGAATTAATTAACTAATTGAAATAAAATAAAATAATTCGACAAACTAAAATAATGAACATATGAATGAGAGAGTAGAAAAAAAATAATCAATATGACAAATAACACTCAGGTATTGAATCCCCCTAAGATTAAAACTGGTCCCCAGAATAGTCAAATTTCTTTTTGGTCCCTGAACTTCTGAAATTGCATAATTTCATCCAGAAAACTTTCGTAATTCATCGGTAAGCTCCAATTTTCAGGATTTCCTAAAATTATTAAAATACAAGCTAAAAGTGAGATATTATCTAGTATTCTTTCTAATTAGACTTAATTAACAATAAAACTAGCCCTAAAAATATATTAAAAATAAAGAATATCAAAATATCACAACAGGTGTGGGAGAAAAACTTTAGCTTGAGTAAAGCTCTCTAGACCTATCAATAGACATTACCTATATTCCCAATAATCGTTGGAAAATTACTCAGACATAGTTATGCATATTGAACCTCACAATAGACATTGATTTTAACCTCATGACAAGCATTGTACTTTGCAACAAGTGTTAGAAAAGTGTTTAACTATGAGTCTTACTCTCTAGACCTTATAACAGGCATTGCAGTTTCTTAGACAGACATTAGAAAAGTGCTCTAGATTAAGCTATAACTTTTGGACCTTCCAATGAGACACACTCAAAGCTCAATAAACATTGAAGGTATATCCAACGAGCATTACAAATTCTCCAACAGCTGTTGAAGCATTTCTGTAGTTTTTGAAAAATAGAGCACCAAGTTCATGCTTTATGGAAAATCAACAATGGGCATTGTTCTTACTCCAATGAGCATTAAGATCCAAAGCAAAAACCATTGTTTATGTCAAATAGTCATTATAGAAAAAGTGAAATAGACAACTAAAAAGTCAAAAGAGGAGCCTTGAGCCAACCATTCTCTAACAGTTAGTTTCAATGGGCATTTCATTGATGTCAATGATTGTTGAAGTAACAAATTGATTTACCAATTAGCTGTTTACGTGAAGTCAATAATGGTTGATGCCTCAACAATGAGTATGAAGATGTTTCAACAAGCGTTATTTGCTTACAACTATAATATGAAGTGAAAACTCTTTTCTAACTTTTAGCTCTTTGTTTATGTTATAAAAGGATCCGTTCTCAATGGAAATAGAAAAAGAACTATTCCATCAAGTGAGGATCTATTATGAAAGCTATTCTCAATTAAAATGGTTGTTATGTTGTGAACAAAAAGTGATCTAATATACAAAAAAAAAATGAAGAACATTCATTAATCAAGCTTCAATGAGTTATCTTCAAATTAGAGTTTGAAAAGCAAGTTGTTTAGAATTTCTCTTTATATTCCCATACCATATCAAGCCTACCTTATGAGTGCACTTTAAGTGATTAGTTTTTGCTTGAGTGAGAGAGTTTTTCTCTATATTATAGTAATGTACTTTGTATAAGGAAATTCTAGATTTGAAAACCCTAAAAAACCCCAGTTTGTGAAAAATTTAAGGTAGTACCTAAAAACTACTTTTGGTTAAGGTTAAGTAGTATTTATGAACTATTGTAAGAGGTTGATAGTGCCTAGGAATCTTTTACTTGTAAAGGCTTGGTAAGTGTCCGAAAACTTATTTGTGTAATGGTTGTTGTGAATATAGTGAAGGCTCTAGTGGAAATATTAAAGGAGAGGATGTAGGCAAGTTGTGCCATACCTCCATGAATTATGTGTGTTGATTCTTCATCTATTTATGTATTTATTTTAAAATTGTTAATGTGTCATTGCCCTATTCAACCCCCCCCTTCTAAGGCACCAAGGGACAAAACTTTAGTCTAACTTATCAAGGGACCCAGAGATATATTCCTCATAAGTATATGAGGGATAAATTATTTCTTAAGCATTCATATTCTTTTATATGATTTACTTCATGTCCAATATCAGTTTGCATAATCATTTAGCTAAAGAAAAATGTTGGATTGTATCAAAACATGAAGTTCATCATATTAGAATTTAAAGTGATTTTTAGGTCAAAGGATTAAATTAATATTATTGCATGAGAATCACTTATGACTATCAATCCATATAGTGTTCTCATAGTGGGTTGGTCTAATATAATGTTTTTTAAACATATATCTATGTATTTCATTTAATATCACATATCTATGACTGGTAAAACATAGTCATCGATCAAACACATACTAGTCTTCATTCATTATTATCCAAGAATAATGATCAACTAGGGACAATTTAGAATATAATTCTTTACATCTAAAGGTTTAATTATCAAGTCACATATTTGATGACATTAGGTAGAATTAACTATTCATGTAATTTGTAATTTACCCATAAATACATATAAAATGGATATTTAATAAAATTGTGACCATGACATTATTCAGAAAATATTCATTACAAGAATTAGCCTAGGGCATATAATTAATAAGATGGACCTATGAAGATGAAGATGGCGATTCAATAAGAGATAGTTCCTAAAGGCAAAACGAGTTAGGTGGCAATTTAAAAAGTATAAAGATGATGATTCTAACCTTCCATGGAAAAAATGATCTTGAAGCTTATTTATAATGAAAAAAATCAGGTATAATCAATTTTTGACTGTCATAACTATAGTGAAGATAAGAAAACAAAACTTGCTAATATAGAATTTATTAATTATGCTCTTGTATGATGGGATCAATTGAAAGTAAAATAGGTGCAGACGTGGGAAAGATCCTATTATAACTTGGATGAAAAAAATGATTTAAAAGAGATTTGTTCCTTCTTATTATTATAGAGATTTGCACATTAATTCACAAAAGATTATGCAAGGGAATAAAAGTGTGGAGGAATATTATCAGGAAATAAAGATTGGATTAATCCATGCCAATATAAAAAAGGATAAAGAACAAACCATAGCTCATTTTCTTAGTGGGTTTAACAAAGAGATAGCTAACATCGTAGAGCTACAACACTATGTAGATTTGGAGGATGCCTACCATATGGCCCCAAAGGTGGAGAGGTAACTTAAAGGAAAAACTTCCAAACTAACTTTGTTTTTTCTACTTGGATTAACTAATTGAAGGAGGCCAAAAAAGCCATCTCAATGCCTAAATTTGAATTCTAAGCTAAAGGCAAAAAATGAGGGAGATCCAAACTTAAGGCGAACAAAGCCAAACCTTTCAAGCCTAAAGCCAATTTCATAAAATGTTTCAAGTGCAAAGGGCAAGGTCATGTAGCAAGAAAATGTCCCAACAAGAAAGCCATGGTAATTTATAATGGTAAAATTGAATGTAAGGATAGTGATGATGATGATGATAGTGATCTCGAGATGCCCCCAATTATTAATGCTAGTGATGATAATTATCTTTTTGAGATTAGTAGTGAAGAAATTATATTTGCATGGAGATCTTTGAGCGCCTAAAAGAGAAAACATCTTTCAAGTAAGGTGTAAGATCTAAGGCAAGATATAATAATTGATTATTTATGGTGGTTCTTGTACTAATGTTGCTAGTACCTACCTTGTTGAAAAGTTAAACTTGCTTACTCTTAAATATTTAAAGCCTTATAACTTGTAATGGTTGAATGATAATAATGATATGAAGGTTACCAAGAAAGTTAAAGTTTCCTTTTCTATGGGTAAATATTGTTATGAGATTTTGTGTGATGTGGTGCCAATGCAAGCTAGTCAACTACCATTAGGAAGATCTTAACAACATGATAGTTAGGAAAACATGATGGGTTCTCTAAAACTTATGAGTTTGATTTTTATGGCAAACATATAGTACTTATTCTTTTATCTCCTCAACAAATTTATGAGGATAGAAAGTTTTCAATGGTAGAGAACTTGCACATATGAGAGAAAAAAATTAATTGCATAGTAAAAAGAGAGCCATAAGAACAAGGGAGATCTTAGAGTGGAAAAAGAAAGAATAAAGTGAATGCATATAAAAAAAGAGATGTGCATGCAAAAAGAGAGAGTGTGCATAAAAAAAAACCTATTGATAAAAGAGTGTGATAAGAGCTATTCTTCCTAAAAACCTACAACCATGTTTTTCTCTAAAAGGATATATTATGCGTGAATGAGATTTATAATCTTTTGTATAATGCTTTTGTATCTTTTTTGCATGGTTATAAAGAATAGTTTTCTATAGAGATGCTAAAGAAAGATCTTAAAAAAGATTGTATTTGTGATTCTTTAAAGGAGGCATTTTGAAAAGAGAGGTTGAAAAATCAATTGCACCTACGTGTAAGGAGGAATCTTTTATTTCATATTTTGTTCCTAACATTTTTAAGTGTTCTTTTTGCTTTAAATGTGTTTTAATTCTTTCAACTTTTGTTTTTACATTTTTAAGTCTTATTCTTTTGGTTTTAAATGTTTTAACTTGTTCTTGTTTTAGTATTTATAAGTATTTTCTTTATTTTAAATGTTTATTTTCTTCTTCTTTTAGTTTTAAATGTTTATTTGGTATTTCTTTTGGTTTTTGTGTTTTGAAACTTAAATCTTCTTTATTTAGTGTTTTTGTTTTAAAGAAACTTGATGCTTTAGTGTTTATCTATACTAAATGGAAAACATACTTTCGAGATTCTTTTAAGTGTTTTAATTTGAGTTCCTCAAAATTTTCTTTATTTAGATAGGAGACGTTCATCCATCTTTTAAAGAAGAAACATTTTAAATGTTTTCTAATAAGTTTTTGTTCTTATATGTGAATTCTAACCTTAAGTTAAGTAGATTCATTTGTTGTATTTGATCTAGGTGGAAAGATTTGTAATGGACATTGTAAGTTAGTGTTTGATTTATCTTTGTTAGTTCTTATGTTTGGTTTTGTTTTCTTATAGGCCAAGATTCAAGGATAAATCTATTAAAAGAATGAGGGAATGATATGATCTTGCCTATGAGAATAGAAGATTATAACTTAAAGTTTAAAGGCCCAAATTGGCATATAGAGCAAATTAGTAGGTTATTTGGTCAATCTTCATCAAGCCCAATCCATGTATGAAGGCCTATTATGGAATCCATCTGACGAGCCTAACAGTTGGTGAAAAAGTCTAAAAATTATTTGTCTTAAGATAAGATTTCATTAGGACAAGACATCTTTTTAAGACATAAGTGGACAAGGTTGTCTTAATTAAGACATAATGCATAATGTTATCTAAATGGATAATGTCCTAATTAAGACAAGAGATAACATGTCCTAAACTAATCTAAGATGGCACCAAGATAAGTATGGATAATGATGAGTCCTGTCCAAATCAAAGTTCAACTCAAAGTGAATGATATACCAAGATATGCTTAGTTGGTATTATCTTCCTAATCTCATCCTACTTTTTCCTCTTTGGCCAAAATAGTTCTTTAACATATTTGATAAGATCTAGTCTTTTAAGATTTTAAGCAACTTTAATTAAGTATTTTACCCTAAGCAACTCCTTAAGGTTGAATGGCTCAAAGTCTAATCATATGGCTTTTTTTTCTTCTTTATTTCATTAGGAAAATGTTAATTAGCTTATTTTAAAGTGGTTAACACACCTTGGCCAAATTACATAAATTTTTTTCTTAGATTTTCATTCTTTCATTCTAGATAGAAAACTAAGCATGTAAGGCTATTTAAAGTCCCTCCCCCATTAGACCGAAGCACTTGGTTAATAAATATTTAATTTTTTGTTTGACATATTACTATGAGATTTGTTCTCTTATTTGAGTTATTAAAAGAACTCGGTAAAGTTCTTAGGTGAATTCATAATAACTTTGCAGACTGGTTAGTTCTAGGCTTAAATTAGTTTCAGTTAATTTAGGTTTATGAATTAAAAACCTTTAAATTGTTGTAACTTATGTTACTAGAAATAAGTTTTATAGAGGGTTAGTTGGGATTTAAAGTTCTTTAAATTGGATTCTTGAATAGGTCCTTAGGCAAAATTAATTAAACATATAACTTAAGGAATTAAACCGCCTTTGATTCATATTAGTGTCTAATATGAAACTATTTTTTCATAATAAATTTAGTATATAGTAGTACTTGTTCTCTCAAGATACTCTAGAAGAGGGGTTTGAATAGAGCAATGACAAATTTGAAATCTATTTTAAGAAGTGTGATGAGAATCAATCACATAAAAATACAAAGTTTTATAGAGGTTCAATTTAAATGAAGCCTAGAATTGTCTTCTCAAGATTCACTAGAGATTTGCATTGATTGAAAGCTTATAGTTGCTACTGAAACGTTTTTGATAAGTAAATTTATATAAACACCAGTTAAACCTTTAATAGGCAAATTTATGAGCACCATCTAAAAGTCTTTCAGAGATAGTTTATGAGCACTATTTAGGCCTTAATCTAAGATACACTATTTGGTGATGAAAATTAGCGATGGATACATATCCATCGCTAATTACCAGTGGATTAGTAATAACATGACGAGAGACAATAGATTAGTTTATATAGCCATAAAATAGTGAGGATAGAAGAGGGAATTTAGTGATAGACTCTACATCCATCGCTAATTCCTTGATAAATTTGGCGATTTTAAATGGCCTAATATAACTACAGACTAGAGAGGGAATATCAACTAAATTTATGGACTTGTTATCGCGTACCATTTAGGTTAAGAATATGGCAAAAAAACTTTTCATCACTATTTACAATGGTAAGTAGTGACAGATTTGATCTTCGTTGCTATTCGCAGAGTGGTAGTCTAAGAACTTAGCGATAAAAAATTCGTTGTTATTAGAAGACTGTTTACTTTGTGACAACTTTATATATCACTAAGCTTAACTATTTATTATTATAATTATTTTTATGATATTAATATTAATTATATATATATATATATATATATATATATATATATATATATATCTAATATTTATAATATTTAAAAATCTATAGTATTTAATATTTTTCTAATATATATTTATAAATAAATATTTAATATTTATAATAAATATTTATATAATTAATTTATCAATTTATAATATAATTATATATATACATATATGAATTGTATGTAATAAAATTAAATTATATGATTGTTATATAATTTGAATTATTAAAATTTTAATTTATATTTATAAAATAAATTCATATTCTATATATAAATTTATATATAATTATATTATAATATTTTATTATTATATTAATAATTGTTATATTATATAATACTTAGTGGCAAATTGCATCAATTGTTAAGCAGTAATGATGAAATGACAATACATACTTGTCAGTTCACTTGTCTTTTTTACAAGGTGAAATAGCCATTCTCCTCACACTATAGATGCAACTATTTTCTTTCATTCTTTCTTTTTATCTTCCAAAATTGCATTCTTCTTCTCTTTCATTCTTTCTTGCAATATTGCATTATCTCTATATGTTCATCTTTTCTAGTAATATCTTTCTTTCCTTCCTTACTTGTCAAACTTGAAACATTTCACTCATCTGCTTTTCCTCTTCGGTGCTGTTGTTGGTCCTCAGTGTCACTCCAGGTATGTTTCCCCTTTCTATCTCTTTGTTGATTTCATCAATTTCTATTTGTTTATGTTGTAAGCCTGCATTTTAATTTTAGGGTTTTTTCTATAGAATCAAATTTTGAGCTCCATTTTGTAATCTTGTCCACAAAATGAGCTCTGGTTTTGTTTTTTTCGAGTTTTGCACTAAATAATTTATTATTTTTTCTTTCATGCTTTGGGTTGATTGAGCTTGGGGTTATTGATTTCTATGTTTTGGATTTATTATTGAACTTTGGCTTATTACAAAATAAGCTTTAGTTGTGTTTTTTTGTTCATGGGGTTTATTGCGCTTTAGGCTAAGCTTGATTTACTAATGTTCAAACTATGATTTTAGATAGTGATTACGCTAAGTTTGAGACCTTCTCTAAATGGCTTAATGCTAGCTAATAATTTTTGCATTCTAAATTTTATTGGGACATGATTTTGTTTATTTGTTTTCATAACTTGTTTTTGTTTATTTATTTTTTAATTGAATATGTATGAGAATGGGTAGGAATGGAAGAAGATTATTAGTTTGCGTTAGAATTACTGTCCTTTTCCTACTACATCATTATGTATCAAGTTAACATCAGTGCTAAAATTTTTATTAGATCACTATGTTTCAGTGTTGTTTATTTACTTAGAAAATGTGGAAAAAGATAAGATAAGTATGAAAGAGTTAAACTTTCTATTGTAAGGGGGATGTAGAATTATAATTGTTTACTATTTAGGTATATGAGAGAATATAGAGAAAAAGGAAATGGAATTGAATTGAATTGAGCTTGATACTTTGGAAATTTTATAATTTAAGTTAGTGCTAGTTCCTTAGCTTTTTTTTGCTTTTTGGATTTTGTTATGGTTAGACATAATGGTATCTTTGTGAGATCTTGAGCATGTTTATATCAATGTATGATAAGAGTCATCTTCTCAAGGTTTGGAATGCCTAGAGCTTTTATAAGCAATGAATAAACATATTTCTATAATAGGCAATTCGAAAACTTTGCTTAACAAGTATAAAGTTACCCATAAAGTTGCCAACCCGTATCATCTACAAATAAGTGGGCAAGTGGAAATTTCCATTAGGGAGCTGAAGCAGATTCTATAGAAAATAGTTTCTAATTGGAGAAGGGACTTGTCGTTGAAATTTGATGATGCATTATGGTCATATATGATAGCTTTTAAAATGCCTTTAGGTATGTCTCTATATCATTTAGTTTTGAGGAAAGCCTGCCACCTTCTTATAGAATTAGAACATAAGGCATACTAGGCCATCAGACTATTGAATTTTGATCTTAAAAAAGTTGAAGAAAAACAACAAATTCAATTAAATGAGTTGGATAAAATTTGAATGAATGTTTGTAAGAGTGCCATAATTTACAAGGAGAAAACTAAACTTTGGCATGATAAGCATATTCATAAATTTTCTTTTGAAGTGGGAAAACATATGTTATTATTCAATTCTAGACTTTGACTCTTCCCTAGAAAACTAAAATCATGCTGGTTCAGACCATTTATAGCGGTACAAGTATTTCCATATAGAGCAATAAAACTATAACAAATAGATTGAAATGCATTTAAAGTGAATGGACAATGAGTTAAGCCTTACTTTTAGGGAAAGACAATGCAAGCAAGAAAAGTTCTTCTCTTAAATGATCTAACAAAGTAAAATTCAAGAAAAGTTGAACTAAAAACTATAAATAACTGTTTGTTAGGAGGCAATCTAATGAATTTTACTCAATTCCATTAATTTACTTCAATTATTGCAAATTGTTTATATTCCATTACTAGGTAGAATAAAATTTAAATTTTTAGAATAAGTAATCTTTGTGAATTTAATTTACAGTGCAAAACTAGTTTTATATTTAGTTTTTATTAGTTAGTTTTAATCGTATTTTAATTTTATATATTATAGGTTATTATTATTAAAATAAAAAAGAGTTTATTTTGTGAACAAATTTACAGGGGTTATGCGATGACCCACGCAAGAAGCACAGAGAGGAAGACTACGTAGAGAAGATGAAGGATTAACAATGATGTATTGTGTTTTAAGTTAATGAAATGGGTTTTAAATTTGTGGAATGGGTTGTTATTCCTTTTAGGTAAGTTTCACTTTCGTGGAGTTGGGCCATTAGTTCATTTTAATGGAAGTAAGGAGAATGAGCTTTACTTGTAGGATAAAAGAGAGGCAACCAAAACATTTGAATTACTTATCTTCATCTTCTAAAGCCTACAATACATTTCTTTTTATTCTACTAACCCCAATCATTCCCACCCAAGCCATCCCTAATTGCGATGACATCACATCCTTCACCCATTACTCAAACTCGTTACTAAAAACTATTCCATCCTTTTACAAAATTTCCCCATCCCAAATCATACAATTGAGTCTCTCTCCCCAAAACATAACCTCTATTTCTTTTCTTCCCTAATTGCTAATAACCACCAAACTTTACTTCTTCAAACCCATTTTTTGTATTTAATCCTTTTGCAAATCACTAATATAATGTCATTCAAGAGGGTAGTGAAAAAGAAGGCTTTTTCATAGGATTTCCATCAAATTGATACCAACGTACCCTTTCCTTAGATTTTGATTTCCACTGCCATTGCCACCATCGCTGTTAGCATAAGATTTTGGACCTTTGGAAGCAAAGTCTAATGATGAAAGTCACTAAATCTATCCTCAAAATGCAAGGGGAATTGCAAAAGAAAGCGGTGAGTGGTCCTAGCAAACCTTAGAGAAGCTTTAAACTAAGCCCAAAACTAGACCTAAGATCAAACCCAAATCTATCTGTTAGGGGTGATATGTTATGCAACCCATTAAGTAGGGATGTACAACCCACAAACCATGCATAAAGCTGTATAGTCCACCCTAAAACCCTTGCTCTAAGATCCTTCTAAAACTGGTCCCCCTTAAACCCCTAGGTTGCATAACCTTGACAGATGGATGTACAACCCTTTTTGGACTGTACAACCTACATGCAAACCCTAATTCCAAAAGATTATTTTCCTTCTCTATGATTAGACAGGCCTATAGTGTAATCAAAACCATTCCTAGCCCTGGGCACCCACCCATTATCTATAAATACCCCCTAATTTAAAGAGGGAGGAGAGGCTTGGACAATCCTAAGATTACTCTACCAAAATTATTTCTCAAAAGCATACTTAACATAGAAACCTTAAATGCTAATCCACTCCAATCATTCTTATGGTAGAATTAGGCCTAATCTATTTATTTTTGTGGATTCCCTAAGCATTTTAGGGGATATTATACCCATTGTGAGTCTTTGAAGGCCATATATACACATAAAGGCATCCAGAAATCCCCCTCATTTCCCTTTTTTTCTTTTTTTTTTCTTTTTTTGTTTTTAAAATCTAGGAAACAGAGGTAGTAAAACCTTATATAGGTTCTGTTTGGGTTGTACAACCCAGTTTAATTGGTAGGCAGTTTTTACAAAAGGTGGTTTTCTTTCCCTTGGATTATAAATTTTTCTAAACCCTTTTTTCAGATGTTCCCATGTTCCAATAGTCGAATAAGGGGAGGTTAAACACCCTAAGATCCCTATTCATGTCAAAAGTGGAATTTTGTAGTGATTTTAAAATGATTTTATAACCCTTTACTCTCTTATAATGTTCCATGTTCCTTCATTTGTGATTAAGTGTGATGCTAAGGTTCAATTTTAACCCTCTTTTAACAGTGACCAAGTGAGGAACTTAAGGTTCCAATGACTTTGAGAGTCCCTTTTTATCATTATGTTTATGTTAGAACATGTGATTATTGTTTTAGCCTTTTAATCTCCATCATTCTTAAGTTGTATGCTAAACCCATATGGTTTGTGGTACAAATGGATGCCATACTCTTTTAGAGCTTCATAGGGTAAGGATTCATCAATCCTAGGATTCCTCTCATGATGAGTTTTGCTTTAGGCTATTCAATGTCCTCCAAATGCTTTGCATTGTATGTTTATCTTCTTTTTGTTGCTCATGATTCATGCATATATTGACTATGTTTTGCATTCTAATTTGTGATGATGAAGTATATTACCATGGACATTAGATGCATATTTAGGCATCGTGACTATAGAGACATGGTAATGTTGTTCCTTTATTTCCTTCTTTTACTAGTTATGTCTCTTACTTCCGTCTTTTGATTATTAACTTGACCTCTTTCCTTAGGTGTAGGTGCTCTTACTTAAGTTAGACCATGAACTTAGTCTTGATTACCAGCCTATGTGATTACAAATGATTATGCTTGAATGGATGGATGATAATGCATGTTAAACCATTATGCCATGTCACATGATCCCCACTCCCTTCTTTAGAATGTTATGTATAGATGATGGAATGCATGAGACCCTTTTATCATAATGCATGACCCCCAATCTTTGAAATTGGTGACTAGATTTATTTAAGTGGTGCACTTAGATGTATAATTTGGGGAGTTAATTAGACTAACCAATGACTTGATTAAAATATTAAAAGTGAGCCAAAGATGCTTAAAGGTCAGTTTCAATATTCAGGCAGTTTATGAGCGCCTAACTTCTTCCCCAAGTCATACCCAATTTCTAAACCCGATCTCTAATGGGATGAAAATGAAATGGGCCTTCTAATTGACTTAGATTAGGTTCAAATTTTACCTTCCTTGAATTTTGTCAGGACCAAAATTGGGTGGAGACTCTATATTTTTGAAGGATGATACCAATATATTGTCCCGCTTTTGGTCCCCCAATGACCACCATTTTGGATTAAGGGCTTTTAAATTGCACAAGGCTTAAAAGGACCCCCCGTTTGTCTAATCATGTTCCATACCTTGGGGTCAATACCAGTGTAAAGACCTTCATCCTTTTGATCCTTCGTTGGTTGATAAAAGGATGAAGTCGCAAGCAAGGTTCCATTAGTTCGAGCAAATCCCTGAGGCACTCATAATCGTTGACACCTTTCACAATAAATTTAGAGTCTAATAATGAAACCCAAGTTGTGAGGTAGAAGACATTGAAGAACTGTGGGTTCAAATCTAATAAATACTATTGTGGGAAAAACATTGGAAACACTTAAAGTCAAAGGCGAGGTAAATTACTTATTTAAGGGAGTCGATTTCAGCAGATTCACCAAATTGAAGCTCCTCACCTATATCGGCATGGCCATGGAGTTCCTTACTATGATAACCTCAGGACATATTGCAAAAAAAAAAAAGCTAAATGGTTTTACAATCAGACTATTTGGCAAGAATCAAAGAGTGTTGTTGAATAAGTTCAACTTAACTTTTAGGTTCTAGGAAGAAAGACATCGAACACTCTCTCCCAAGTATAAGGAGTAGGAGTTTTAGGGAGAAATAACCTCATAGGTGGGTACATTTGTGGCAGGACATTCAAAATCATATGAAATCCAGAGCTTATCATTGCCATACGTACATAGGTTTTTGGCCTTAGTTGAAAACATAGGTGTGACCTCT
This sequence comes from Omphalea diandra, assembly GCA_949677035.1. Classification (NCBI taxonomy): domain Eukaryota; kingdom Viridiplantae; phylum Streptophyta; class Magnoliopsida; order Malpighiales; family Euphorbiaceae; genus Omphalea; species Omphalea diandra. The sequence continues at coordinate 21,030 of CATIWR010409646.1, forward strand.
AAAAATGATTTGTTTTTTTTTTGATGGTGTGTGTTTAAAAAAAAGCCAAATTAAGGGGCTTTCCAACATCTACTGTTAGTAGCCACTGCGACCAAAGGAATAATTATGGTTAAATTTATGGCTATTATCGCAATAATGACTTATAAGAGTTTTTGATATCAAGCATGCACAGTAAAGCCAACAATGAAAACAAAATAACTCAATTGTCTCTACTTGGTGCAAATCCAACTGTGCAAGAAGAAGGGAGGCTAGTATGTTCCCATTTATGGTGACATACATTTTGAAAAAGATGAATAAGAGAACTAGCCATGTCCTACCTATACATAGATAATGGTGAGGATAGTAGAGGAGTACATGCAAATGAAGACAATACAAGAATAACTCACTGCCTTCTATGACTTTATAGGGTTCACACCACCACCACTGCAACAGTGAATATAATATGAACTTTAGTGATTTAAGTTCTTTCAATTCTAATTTTCATATAATTTTAATTTATATTATGGATATTATGATTCATTTTTGTGGATATTGTGGGAAATTTTATTGTTGTTGCAGGTTAGACTTATTTTTAGGATATATAATTATTGGCAATATTTTTATTTCAAACTTTGTAGGGACAAAAGTTGCATTTTCATTTTCAAAAATTTAATTTTTATTACTGATTTTATGGTTTAAATTGTTGTTTGTGAATTAGGTGGTTAAACTCTATTTATGGTGGTATTGTTACACCAAGTTTTGTTTGTGTGTTTTGGTGGAAAAAGTGACAGATAGATTACTAATGTTAAGAATGATTGAAGTGTGATTGGTTAAGGAAATTTTAATGGTTGGTGAGAAGACATTATGAATTGCAAATCAGACTAGTATATGTGAATTGTGCATTTTGCGACCTTGTTTTGAATTATGCCATAAAACTGAAATATGTTGTGTTTGTGAAGCCGTAACAAGTTCACATTTTAAGTCATTTTATGCACAAAAAGGAATGCTTGTTATAACTAAATGGATGAATGAATGATATTGCAAGTGTAGAAAGAAATTTTGTGTAATTCTAAAATGGGATTGTGCAAATCTGGAGAATTCAGAGTTGTTATTTACAAGTGAAAGAAATGGCATAATTTTGGCACCTAAGGTTGCTAAAATGGGATTCCCCCACTAATGTGTTTAATTTACTTGAAATCCTTTATGATTTATAACGAAAAATCATTTTATAAGTTTCATTTCCAGTGGTTAGATTATGATGTCGCTGGGTTAACAAATGAGTATGATGTTAATATGCCTAAATGAATTTTAGAAAAGAAAATTTCATAACGGATTTTGATTTAACTACTTTTTTTCAATTTTTGATGAGTTGAAAATGAGTAATTTTGAGCCACATTGAGAATTCTAGAAATGGAATAACACTTTGAGAACTCTGAGAATAATTTGAAATGTAAGTGTTGGAATTTGATCAACTAAATATTATTTGCAGGTGATGAGAATTTATAGAATTTGAATAGTAGGGATGCTTCTGGGATTAAATTTCTAAGTGCATCGGTTGAAGCATGGTTCGTGCCACAACCCATGCACCATTGTTTTAATCTGGTTAACTAAGTTCCAAATTTTGTTTCACTTTCTTGTTATACTTTTTACACCATCCTAATGTAGCTTGATTATTGGATGAAGGGTAGAATAAAAAATAACGGTGGAAATGAAGGAATTGATCAAACATGCATAAGTTGAACAAATCACGTTCTAAGGCTTACATCAACCAGGAGAGCACAATTTTTAGTCCTTTTCTTTCTTTTTCTTCATTCTTAAACATTAAGGACAATGTTATGTTTAAGTTTGGGGGAGAGGCATATTTTTTAGAATTTATAGGATTGTTTTGTTAATAGATTAATTAATTCATTTTTTTTGTCATTTGTGATTCAATTTTCTTAGAGTATTTGTTTGTTGAAATAGTAAAGAAGAATTAAATTGGACTATTGATTAATGCACATATTGTGTAAATTTGGATTTGTTTAAATTCTCATAATAAATTATGCATGATTCCCTTATTTGGAAATTTAGACATTTGAAGAAGTTTGATAAACAATGTAATTAATTGCCTTGTTTTAAATTTAATTAAGAATTTGCTTAAATCATTACACCTAGGAATTGTTTGCTTGTTTAGATTTAAGCATGAGCATGCTAGCTTGTTAACGACTTTTCCACCAATTCTAAAATAAAATATATAATCTTTTGAGGCAAAATATTAATTCACACTTGATTAAGAAAATGATTTAGGCATTCATTGTTTTAGCCCATTTAGCCCCTCCATACTTATTATTATTATTTTTATATATTATTGCACCTTTTTGAGCCTTGAAATGCACTTTAAAAATGTATATAATCTTTTTCTTGGTACCTCTAACCTTATCACCATATAACATTCATAATGGCGCACCCTTCAATAGAATTTTAGGATTGAAATTTTTTTAGTGGTATGAGAATTTCCATTATGTATATTGAGAGAGTTTTGGCATGAGAATTTCCATTATATATGTTGAGAGAGTTTTAAGTTTCCTTCTTTTTTTTTTTTTTTTGTGTTTGAGTATATTTGCAAATGTTTGATTATGTGGGAAGAAAGAATTTGGGATTCTTGCATTTATACAATTATTGGTTATTTGAATTATTTTCTTTAAAAAATAAAAAAAAAAGAAAAGAGAAAATTGAGAATTATGATGTCCTTTTGAGCTCTAGTGCTTAAATTGTTTAGAGTTCATGATTTATTTGCTCTCGAGACATATAATGAATCTTAATTATTTGAGTAATTGTTTCTAGAAAAGAAAAGAAGATTGTGATTTAGAGAAGTTGGGGAATTTTAGGTTTGATTTGGAAATTTTTGTTACTTGATTATTTTCATTCTTGGAATTCTCTTACTTGAACCTTTTTATCCTTTTCTTTGGCAAACCATTTTTCCCTTAGCCATGTTACAAGCCAAATAATACCTTTTGGTCCTTGATTAGATGTCCAATTGCATTAATAGGGATTGGATGTGTGTTCATGCCAATGAAATTATGCATAACATTATTTTAGGAAGAGATTTAACAATGCTAGCTTGTGTTATGTTTGATTCTAATTTGTATTAAAAAGAAAGAGGTGTGTTATGGTTTTTGTAATTTTTTTGGTTGATTTATACTTGAAATTGCTCACAAAGTTTTAAAAATGGATTTGAATGCTCTAAATTTTCTTGAGTTTTGATTGTTTAGTTGTTATGAAATTTTTCTAAGTCTAAAGGTTTGCAATTTTGAATTGACAAATTCTCTTGTTCATTCTTTCCTTTGCTAGAGGACAAGCAAAACTATAAGTTTGAGAGAATTAGATAGGAGTTTTTATCATATAGATTTAGTTTAGGAACTAGGGATTTTATTGGTTTTTATAGTGTTTTTATTTAGGAATAAGTTAATTTTTTGTCTCTTTTATATTCTCATAGAAATTTCTTAAAAGGATCTCAAATGTAATTTATAGTAATGTTGCATGGGCTATTACATGGTTAATGCATTGGATCATATAGTAACGTAGAGTTGACCAATCAGAAGGAGAAAATTCATAATTGGCAAAGTGTGTGCAGCCATTGCATGGCCAATGCATTCGACTATGCAAAATGGTAGAATCAAATTTATGAAACACAAAGTGGGCTGCATTTTAAGAAAAGAAAAGACCTAATGGGAGAGACATTGTAGAGTGAAAAGAAGGGAAATTTGAAGAGAGAAAAATGGATCCAACATCGACATAAATTTTGTGAGTGAATTTTGAGAGATTTTGGAGAGCTTTTCTTAACGTTCACTTATTTAGTTGGAGAACTCTTCCCATTTGAATATTTTTCTTCTACATTAAATGGATTTCTTTTTTTTTTCTTTTTCTTTTTATAGAATGAACTAATTCTTTAATTATAGGGAATAAGGCTAAAACCCAAATTTCCATGATTATACAAAGGGATTTTTGTTTCAAATGTGTTGGGTTTCCTTGATTTGATATGTTTGAGCTTAATTAGCTTGTATGTATAAATCGCCACATATGTGCAATGCTTGAGATTTTAGATGATGGAGTGAAAGTTGAACTATAGGGTTAGTCCTAACATATTAAACTAAGAGATTAAAACTATGTGAGTAGGCTCTACTTATGGAGATGTCAATGAATTATTTAAGGAACTTAATGTGTTATTATTGAATTTTGTGTCATGAGAGTATACACAATTTCAATGATAATAGGCTTAATTTCTCTCAAGAGAGATAATTGGGTAATTTAGGAAAATTTATCTTCAAGCATAACCCACTCACATTGAAGATAAATTTATAGTATAATTGTGGAATAATATTGTGGTGTACCCAAAGTCTCTAGAAATCATTTGCATAAGAGTTTTCTTTCAGTTAAATTCTATTTAGTTAATTTAATTTAGAATTTTTAGATTTTAGATTATTATTTATTCTTCCATAATTTGGTTACTAGATAATAGGAAAATTGAGTTCTTATTGGTACTTGTGGAAATCAATCCTCGTAGGAACAATCTATATTTTTGTTATATTACTCGAAGTGATTTGCGTACTTGTAATGCGTACTTGTATAAACCACTGATAAGATCCACTAATTTGATTCACTAAATGGTCCATGCACCAACTTTGGGCTTTGGGCTCCATGCTCCAAACCTTAAGTCCAATCGGCAATTGGGCTTGTTTGCATCATATGATATCACTGTTGATACCTGGCTTCCTTAACTGCATTTATAATTTTGCATATTTACAAGTTTGAAATTTAAAGCCTTTATATATGCTATATCTTAACATATGCAAACATGGTCATATATAGATATTTGGGAGTTTCTCAATTTTCCTTCCTGTAGGCTACTCTTGTGCTTTTTCTATTCTAACTATTTGCCAAAATTTGATTACTTTGTAACATATAATTATAAAATTAGGTTCAATTTGATTTTAAAATTATATTTGATTTTAAAATTGACCATAACATATATATTTGCTTCACTTTAAAAAATTAGATTCATTTAAAATTTAATAAATTTAGATTTAATTTGATTTATTTATGAATCAATCGATTGATATAATTTATTTAAAATATTGTAAATTTTTACTTTGATGCTAATAATGTGGTAATATTTTAAGTATTCTCTCTATATATCTCTTTCAGTTTTATTGCTGAATTTTCATTTTTGGAATTTTTACTACTCCAGGTATGTTTGAGTCATTAGTATATATATATATATATATATATATATATATATATATATATATATATATATATATATATATATATATATATAAAAATTTGTTTAATAAAAATAATATGTATAAATATATAAAAAAACTGTTATAGAAAAAT
>CATIWR010409724.1:0-65636 GCA_949677035.1 Omphalea diandra
TATAAATTTTATATAGAATTTTAAAATTATGTATTTGATCCCTTTAAAATTATAAAATTACATATATTCTCTATAAGTTTTGTACAATATTTTAAAATATATTTTTTTATTTTTAGCCCCCTAAATTTAAAACTCTGGTTCTGCCTTTGTACTAAATAGAATATATTTACTTTTATAATATCAAGTTTACTATACTATCAACATAGTTATATATTTATGAGTGAAAAGTATCACTTTTCAAGCTAAGTTAGATATATTTGATGCCTAATTTGGATTGTAATTTTTATATTTTATTGATGATCAATGATAGTCTTATACTCTATTTATAGAAATGAAAATAATTCTATGAGGCGCATGAATGGTCTAACTCACAATTTGTCCAAATTATAATATAAAAATTTCATAAAACTATTAATTAAAATTTGTAATCTTATTTTATATTTTATATATTGTATTATATTTAATACATAAGAATATCAAGATAAATATTTTTAAAATTAATAAAACTTAAATTATTTTTAAATTTTTGTTATTTAATTTAAATATATAATCAAATTTTAATTATTTTTATATATTTATTTTTCTTTTTAGTTAGCTATTTTATAAATGTTTTACTTAAATAATCAATGTATATAATTACTTCTGGTATCAAATTTCATTTTAAATAAGTGTTTATCATTTGTTAAATAATTGTATTAGTAACATAATATTTTTGATAAGTAGTGATATAATATGTTTATATTTTACCATGCGACAAGTAAGTTAATAATCAAATATTTAATTTTTTAATTAATTAAAAAATATAAAAAGTTTAATAATAGAGAAAGTTATTCACATAAAAGTAATTTAAGAAATTTAATAATATAAACAATTACTCACATTCATAATAATTAGTATTAGTGTCATATATAATAAGAAAATATTAAAAGATTGAAAAATTACTAACAAAAAAAGCAAATACAAATTTTAAAATTTTTATTAAAAACTTATATTATTATTAAAATTTATTATACTAATTTAATTATATTTTTATTATTTTATTTATTTGATAATAATTTTTAATAAAATAATGATATATTATAAATTTTTAATCATTCAACTAATTAACTAATTATTTGATAAAAATAAAATTTAAAATTATTATTATAAACATATTGTATATATTGCAAGTTCACAACTAGTATAATATTTAATTATTTACATGTTAAAATATTAACTTGATGAATACAAATAATTGTTATAAATAATTTTTAAGAATAAAATTAATTATAACATAATATTGATTGACTACATTAACCCATAAACACAAAATGAAAAAATAGAGAAAGTGAGAACTGCACAAATTATCTCAAAAAGAGAAGAGGGAGAACATAAAGAATCGCGCAAGAACATAATTATGCTAAGTGTAGTGAATCTGGTGAAAAATGGGAAAGTCAGCCTGGACACCAATGTACTGATAATAAGGTCCTTAGGTACATCAAAGGATCACCATTGTGAGGTGTGTACTTTTCATCTAGTTCTCAGTTGCAATTACAAGTCTTCAATAACTCTATTACTGGTTTTTTATATTGATTTCTAGGATTCCAAAAAGGAAACTACTGTGTCTAAATCTTCTTCTGAAGCTGAATATTTTTTTCAACTGAAATGATATCCATATCATTGATCAAGGTGGATGATTATCATCATTGAAGATTAGCCTCTTTTAACTCACTAGGAACATTCAGTTACCAACTCGTATTATACAGAAGGAATTCATTTTTTGAAACCCAGTTGACAACCTAAGTAAACTTCCTAAAAATAAAATTAAAAGTACATAACTCAAATGCTTTTGCCAATCTTCTGAAGCTGAATATAGATATATGACAAATGCCACTCGTGAATTGCAATAGTTATTGTATCTTGATTTACATATCTCACATCCTCAAGCTGTTCTACTATTCTGTGGCAATCAATTAGCTCTCTATGTTGCTTAAGTGCAGTGCAGTAGATACATAGAGATTAATAGCCACATTGTTAAATTATAAATCATATTGACTCATAAAATTCAAACTTTTTTGAGTTTTGATAAAATTGATCAGTTCTTTTAATTTTGGCAAAATTAACCAAAACTAATAAAATTTTTATAAATCGAAGCAAAATTCAAATTGATCAACAAAATATATTTCTTAAAAATATTTTTTCATGAAAAATTTATTTTTTATGAAACAAACAGAGCTAAGCAATGAAAGACAATTAGATAAGGATTATTTCAACTAAAAAAACAATAATGATGATGGTCAGTCCAAGAACAGAATTAACAGTGAAGAAAAGAAGGCAAAATGCGTTTAGAATTGTCATCTTAAAGGAGGATAATGAAAGAGAATTGAATTGAAGTGGAAAAAGATTAGGATTTATAAAGATGATAGTTGCACTTTTAATTATGTTATCGGGTCAACTTCAATCATTCCTTTTCCTTACCTACAATCAATTTCTATTAAAATACTAATAATGAGGAGACTATGCATTGAAATTAATACTTGGATTGATTCGTGCCGTCAATCTTATAGTATGTGATTTTTAGAATAATTAAGGATGTCCTGATCAAGTGATTAGCTATCTGCTTGAGAGATTATTAATCAAAGAAAATGTTGATTAGCTCCTAATCTGCCAGTGCTATGCCATGCCCTATAATTTGCAAGAACAGGCAACTTAAATAATAGAATGAATTAAAATACTGCTAATTATTGCAACTAGGTCAAATATTTTGTTGCACTCTATTCAGGATGGTTCATGGACCACACAACAATGTTGGAAATTTTTTTGTGGCTATCGAATTGAATTTTTTCTTTTACTAAATGAATTTCGGAATATAAGATGGACTAAATCAATATTATTTTTGGTATATATAGTTAAAATATTCTCAGATCAGTTTGCATATTAAGTGAAATTATTACTCTTTTCGAGCGATTGAAAACACATTTGTTTAATCAACATGATATATTTAAAATAATTTTTTATTTGAGTTGATTCTAAAATTTAAATTCCAGTGAATAAATATGATCCGTAATTTAAACAAAACTTTGATCAATAAGATATGGAATATAAATCACATTAATTATATTTTGAATTGAAATAAATTGTGCAAATTCGTGTTATTTTGATTATCACTGTTTTTTCATTATTTCTCTAAATTTCGTTGTCAACCCAGCCATTAATTAAAAGGCAAATTAAATTTACAAGTTTCCACCAAAAATTTTCTTTTCTTACCTTGATAAAGATGGTGCGAAAGAAATCCATACATCTTTTAATTTGCTTTAAAACCTAACAAACGGACAATTCTAATAGTGTACTTAAAAAAATGAGCACTTTTCTGATGTCATGATTATTATAGTACTATTATTTAGAAAAGTTAATCACAGGAGTTCAATGTTAAGATATAGCCGTCTATCCTATCAAGCGGAGCTAATTAATCTAACATTTCTACGCTAAACCTTGTTAAACGGTTAAATTAATAAAATCATGTTTTATTAAATTTGATGTGATACTCGAATAAATAAATATGAATCATAATTCATATGGGTTTAGGGCACATTGCATGTGGCTTTGTCTAATGAGGAAGAAGCTAACAACAGGGTATTCGTTCGTGTAGGTGCAGCCAATTGCCAATGGCAATAAAAGTTGGGAAGGAGAAAAGGTGAAGTATTAAAAAAATGTCCAAAGAGGAATTTGACGTAGAGAGTGTTTTATATATATATATATATATATATATATATATATATATCACTCACAAACCAGACCATTGTTCACACGGTTGGATCCTAAATTTTATATTAGTGAATGTATATGTGCATACACTCCCACAGCATATGTATTATTTAACTAAAATAATAAAAATTTCTCATATACTAGTTTTTATAGCTATTTAAATATATCATAGAATTAGAGTAATAATTTTTAATTTAATTGAAAATTTTGATATGAATCAAGTTAAAAAAAAATCGATCCAATTCAATGGGATTTAAAATAGAAAGAATTTTAAAAATTTAATTTGACCTATAAATTAATTTGAATTGACTAAATTCAATTATTTCACACCAAGTTATTTGCATAAACCAACCTAATGTAGCTTTTAGTGCTAAAAGAAAATTAATTAGATTTAACAATAAGAGGCTATACTTTTGTCTTCTTAATTTTAATTACCCATATTACGTTTCACTTTTCTCAAACCGTATCTATTAAAATATAATAAATACTTTACAGGTGGCAGTTTTCAAAAAAGACGAGCTGAATTTGATCTGAGGCAAATTTGCAAGATCCAAAAATTTTTGTGTTAGATCAGATAAAAGTTAACATGATGAGTCAGATCAAAACTGACTTGAATGAGTCAACTCGTGACTAACTTAATTGACCTTATAACAATATAAAAAAGAAAAATTTTATTATTAAATATATAAAAGTAGAATAATTAGAATAAAAAGAAAAAAAATTATTTCAAAAAAATTTATATTATTTAATTAAATTTAAATTTAAATTTAACTTTGATATTTTTATTTAAAATATAATAAAATTTTTATATTTTAATAAATTTATTAATTTTATTATATTTTGTATGTGTTTAAATTATAATTTATTATTTAATGTGATAAATTATTTAGTAAAATAAAAATTATTTATTGTAATAAAATAATTTTATTGTAATTTTTTAAATTATTTGATGCACTGTCATATATTATTATGACAATATTACTTTTTGTCATATATTATTTAGTGGGCACTATGTTTTGACAAAATATTATGATGAAACAGTGTATCTCATAATTTATTTTGTATACCTATTTATTATAACAAAAATTTTTTAGTTAAAAATTTTGTAGCCTCAATGATTAAGAAAATTCAAAATTTTTCACGAATTTTCAATTATTTTTAAAGTTTCTAATTAAATAAATTACATTATAATTTGAAACATTGGTTTTAATTATATCTCAAGTCTAAATAAATATTTAATAAACTATATATTTATACTCAATTAACCTTTTTTTAATTAATTCAATTAAATTCAAAATTAAGTTTAAATCTTAGTAAGATAATATTTTTATTTTTCTCAATTTAAATATTTTTCACAAAATATCAAAATTTTATTTTTATTTTAATTGTTGAATAAATAATTTTATACTAATTTCATGTTTTAAAATTATAAATTTTATTTTTATATGTTTAAATAATAAATTATTTAATTATTAATTTTTATTTTAAGGATACATTTTTTTAGAATGTTTAGGTTCATATCATGTGATTGATTTTTTCAAATATTTCTTAAAAATTTTTATTTTAAATAGTTTGAATAATTTATTATCTAAAATATATAAATTAATTTTTTAAGTAGAGAATGGAATAAATTTTTTTCAAAAAAATATTGAGAAATTTATAAATTATAAATTTCAAAATTTTTATATTTTTTAAATTTAAATATAAAATTATCAAATAAAAGTATATAATAAATTTAATTTAATTGAAAAATGAGATTAAATTGAATAAAAATGAAAGTAACATCATAATTAAGCTCATATAATTGATTTTTTAAATATTTCTTATAGTTTTTATTTTAAATAATTTATAATTTAAAATATAAAAATTAATTTTTTAAGGAGAGATTGAGAGAAATTTTTTTTAAAAAAAATGAGATATTGAGAGATTTTATGAATTATAAATTCATAATTTAAAAATTTATATATTTAAATATAAAATTAAAAGTTTTTATATAAAAGTATATAATAAATTTATTTAAGTAAAAAGGGATTAAATTAAATATAAAATAAAAGTATAATTTTAATTAAGTTTATGTCAATAATTTTAAAATATTTTTTAAAATATTTTTTAAATAATTTAAATAATTATTATTTAAAATATAATAATTACTTTTTAAGGAGATATAGAGGGATTTTAAGAATTATTATTTTTATTTTTATTTTTAAATTAAAAAAATAAAATTCTTTGTCCAAAAATACAAATAAATTAATTAAGCAAAAATAAGATTAAATTAAATACAAAATAAAAATATCATCTTAATTAAACTCATGTGGTTGATTTTTTAAATATTTCTTCGAAATTTTTATTTGAATAGCTTAAAATTTTATTATTTAAAATATAAAATTAATTTTTTAAAGAAGATTGAGGGAAATTTAAAAAAAAATAAAAGATTGAGAGATTTTATACATTATAAATTTAAATTTTAAAAATTTTTCATTTTAAATTTAAATAAAAAATTAAAATTCATCATATAGAAATATATAATAAATTTAATTAAATAAAAATAAGATTAAATCAAATAAAATTAAAAATGATATATTAATTAAGCTGTAAGCTTAATTTTAAATTTAATTAAATTAATTAAAAAAGTATAAGAGTTAACTGAGTTTAAATGTACTCTATTAAATTTTGTTTTTCACTTGAAATATAATTAAATCAATTCGTCAAATTATAGTATTATTGACTTAATTAAAAGTTTGGGATATAATTTAATATAACATAAAGGTTTGAATTTTTGAATAATTAAACTAAATTTTTATCATAATTTTTTTAAATGATTTAATCCATAAAAAAACTTATCACAATTTTACTTATTTTTTTATAATAATTATGATAAATTTTATTTTGTCATGATACAATCACATGTTAAAACAAATCTAATTTTATCATACAAATTTTTATCATAATACATAAAATTTTTTATAACGAGTGATTTTCTATCAGTGGACATTATATGTTTATTTGTAAATTAATTTAAATTATAATATATAGCTTAAATATAATTTTATGTTGACTTAATTCAATTATTTTTATTATATATGGTCATTTGCTTAAAAAATAAATTATATTTAATTTATTAAGCTTTAAATTAAAACAAAACATTTTAATTAAGTTTCATTTTATATAAAATTTATCTTATAAAAAATAATTTTTAAGAGAAAATTATTATTTATCTCTTAATAAATTATGAAAATATATTGCACAAATGATAAAAAATTAAAATAGACATTTGAAAATTAAATAACAAATTACCTTACTTGACCTGACCCAAAATCCCTTCCGCATGCACTATTTAATGTGCGATTCAAATTCACTCGAAACCCAAACGGCCCAAAACACTTTGGCTTGAAAATGTCTAGACCCAAAGACAACCCAATCCAAAACAATCCGACCTGACCAAACCAGTTTGCTACCTCTTCGTGGGGACCATTTTCCTAATTTATGGTAATTAATATATGGTCCCCAATTTGTAGCATTTAATATGGTATTTATGACTCATTAATCCAATGATTATAATATATATATATATATATATATATATATATATATATATATATTCATTCTTAATTAAACTTTCATTCAATCAAGTTTAGATGGGCACAACTTAAAATAACATAAATATCGAACATTTCATACAATAATATTCAAGAGTTTCTCAAAGAACTTCATACGTACATCTTAATAGATATCGTGGATAGCTAGAATGCTAATACAACCTTAATTATTTTTAATATGATATAACAAATTATTGGTGTCCATAGTACAATATTATCAGAATAATTACTATAGAAGCTACCTTTCCACATGAACCCTCTCTGAATAGTGAGACAAGGTGAGTGTCAGTAAGTAAAAAATGGTTTGCATAAAATATCAATGTCGAATGTTTATCCATTTAGACTTTCTATTTATGATTCTAATTTATATGTCACAAACATAACAATTCAAACACAAGCAATCATGAGTAACCTAAGTCATTGATTTACGTTTTAAGATACAAGGAAATCCTCATTCATTATCCAAATTTGGAGCTCAAGGCTTAAGGAATGATCTCTACTGGGGCAATGTAACTTTATCTTTGGGACTGAATGAGTGATCTCAACTCAGGCTAACACATGCATAACATTCATTTCTCTTTTCATTTAATTACTTGTCATGATTAATCATGCAACTATTAGCAAATCAAATCATCCCTAGAACCAACCCTTATAACATGACTCATACCATATCATAATCTATGTACATATTAATGCAAGTGAATCAACTGTGTAATTATCTTATCCATTAGTGTCTCATTCTATCACGATACATAGATGCAAGAAGAAAGGGGGAAGAGGTAGTAGAATGCCACGACAAACATTATCTAATTATAACTTGCTTTCTATAAGTTTGATAATAGTCTAGCTCCACTAGCTCTTTTGATTTCCTACAAGCTCTTGATCATTTAGAACATCATAATTAATACCATAAACATCTCATTCTAGATTATGATGAAAATCTAAGCCAAACCAACCAAATTTTGGTGCCAAAACACCCATATGACAACTGAACATACCTATTAATAGCCCAACACTAAGTAATTCTAGAATAAGGTGAAAAAATTACTTCCTTTGTTTCTTAATATACGTCATTTAAGGTTTTTACATATATATTAAGGATTATATTTAATAGGCATTATTACATAAAAAAAAGACTATTCTACCCTTAATTAATTATTTTTATAAATTATTATGCACTCTAAAAAGAAACAATTATCATGAAAGAGAGAACAAGTAGAGTTGAAAAAAATTAATTAATGTTAATTGATAATTGTAAAACGTCAAGTATTATAGAACAATAGTTTTTTTCTAAAACGACATCTATTTTGGAACGAAGAGAGTACTTGAAATATTAATAAAAAGATCATATACCCTAACTGTAAAATCCTTTATTTAACTTTTCAAAAGCTACGTAACAAAGCTTAAGAAATTTAGTCAAGCATTTTGAGTTCTAAAACCTTAGATCTAACCATATACCCTATTTAACAAGATAGAAGTGCCACTACTTAATAGGAGAAAGATTTCTCATATGGGTTTTTAGTTAGTTGAAGAACATTTGATGAAATCAAGTAAACTAGGAGAATTTTTGTTAATCTTCATGTGTTTGCATCTAATTAAGTAGATTTGGGGTTAATGTAATGATCTAGAGTGTTAAATGATAAGGATAAGGGTGTTAACAAACTCATGTCATGTATATCTTAGTGTTATTGATGTACATCCTAGTGTTCTTGTATATCTAAAAGACTTTGTATTGTATATTATAAATACTGTGATAAATGAATACAAGATACAACTTCATTTGCCCAAGCATTAAGTTTATATGCTATCAGAGCATACCTTAGCTTAACAGCTCAAGTTAATCATCTTCCTACTTTCACCCGTATTGTCATGACCACCGTGTAAGGCCTAACTTCTTCCTATAGTATTGCTACCTCCTCTTCACCACCCCCTTCCCTAAATATTGTTCATCATATTTCTTTAAAACTGACGTCCTCCAATTATATGCTATGGCAGATAAAGATATTGTCTCTTCTTCATGGTATAATCTTGCCCATCACATTGATGGATCACAAGTTGCTCCTCCTATCTCACTTGAAAATGGTGCCCCAAATCCTTCTTATAGTCAATGGTTTCGTGAGGACTAGGTTGTTCTCAGTTGGTTGATCTCCTCTGTATTTCAAACACTTTTCCCTCAATTTGTTGGTTTTTGTACAACATTGGAAGCATGGCAAAAATTGGCTAGTTGTTATTCATCTAGTTCACGAATTCAAATTCGTCAACTCAAGAGTCAATTACATAGACTTTCTTAAGGGATGACTCCATTCCCATCTACATGCAATGGACAAAATAAATATATGACCAACTTGTTACCTTTAAGAGTAATGCTATTTCACACGACAATTTTACACCAATTTTCAAATGAATGATGTGGATTGCAGTTAACTATATGAGCCACAATAAAACTATAAGAATTGTTTCCTTTTACATGAGCCATGTTTCTGTTATCATCATTCGTTTGAAAATTTGTGCAAAATTATCGTGTGAAATAGCATTACTCATGTTGAGAAAAGTCCTTTTACACGCCCATGCAGTGGCAACATGGGTTCATGTTGTTTGTTTGATTTGATTGGTAACGTAAGCAAAATTCGGTTTCAATCGAAAATTTGATCCAACTAAGCTGATTTAGCTTTTTATTTTGGTTTTTATATAGGCTCATTTTGATTTGATTTCTTTTTGAAAAATTTATATAGATTTGGTTCGATTTGATTTTTTTTATAGAAAATTCAGCTTAATCGAATCAAATTAATTTTAAATCAAACCAAAATGATTTGAAACCTATGTAAATTCATTATTTATATTAAAATATATAAAAATCTATTAAAATTTATCATTTCACATTAAAATATATTATTAAAACTAATATTACATTCAAAATATTTTTAAAAATGATTTACATCAAATCAAACTGAATTATAATTGAACCGATTCGATTTTTATATCTAATTTGGTTTGATTTAATTTAATTTTTTTGTTAATTTGTTTTTCAGTTTTTAAGTTTGATTCGACTTTGAACCAGTTGCATGCCTTATTCACCCGCTCCTCTTGCTTTTTTTCCTCCATTTTGCTTCCTAAACCAAATTATAACACTTCTAACTAACTCAAGCAAGATCCAAACATAGCAAACAAGCATAAAGATATAATTTTTCTTTCCTTGAGCTAAACAAGACATTCGTGTATGGTCGAAACTGTATATATAACACCTGTGGTGTTACAATCAATTAAAAATAGTTGATAATCATTCAAATTAATATATAATGAGAAAAAGAAGATGTGAAAGAGCGGAAATAGAGGAGATTAGGGCAAGGGAGGAGAGAAATAGCCTTGTTTTTCTTTATTATATATGTCAATCGCATAATAAAATCAACCTTCTTTTTCAAGCTTTCTCCACCTGAATTTTGGTGGATTTATAATTAATTGAGACCTTTTCTAATTAATTTGTATATTAAATAATAGTATTTGATAAAATTAAAAATCAAGTGTTATAAAATTAACTATTAAAAATTTAAGAGTCATTCTAATATTGAAAATTTTAAGAGCTAAATTATCATTGAATTCTAGAAAATTGTACTAAGTTTAAGAGATTAGCTTAATATAATAAGATAACAAATTATTAAAAAATTTAATTTTAAATATTTTAAAAATTAATTATATTTTATCAATAATGATGGTAATGGAAATAGTTGTGGCAGTGAATGATAATGGTTATAAGAGAGAGGCATATTAATAAAAGATATTTAATTCATTAAATAAAAATTATTAATTTTCAAATTAAGTATTTTTCGAAATTAAATATTTAATAAAAATTATATCAAATAGTTAAAATATTAAAAAAATATTATCAAATAAACTTAAAAAAATAAATATTGAATACTTTATATTTAAATGCTTATAATTATCAAACATCTCCTAAATAACGAAAGTTGTTGCAATTAACAGAGAGAAAGTTTTATTAAAAGAGGAACCCGACAACCATTTTGAAAAATAGATATCAATGTTATAAATAATTGACTCAAAGGAAAATAATCTTGAACTCTAGAAACCAACTATTGCATTATTTCCCTCCTAACTCGTGTCAAATGTCCTGAGACAGATTTGCAATCATATTTGCTTGACCACGTTGAATCGACAATGAAACAGGCACTCATCATCATGAGGTACTCTGCACCTCATTTGCATCAAAAGGTCAAAATTTGGGCGTGGCCACATATAGTGGCTTGGTAGTTTGGAGGATATAATGGGTACTTAACTGATTTCTTACGTGCTTATTCAATGAACAAAATATAAATATATAGTACATCCCCACTCTCCAATCTCTAATGTGTCAATTTAAAAGCTCGAGTTGTTTAAAGATTATGGAAATTTTATATTGAAAGTTAACAATAAGGTTAGAAGCATATATAAATTGTGTTTAAACTCTATTACTACAGCAACTGAATTAATTATTTTAAGCCTTGATTATTATTTACAGATTATATAGGTAATTGGGCTCAAACTGATATATATATATATAGAAAATATTTTCAAGACGTCTAATGAACTAGGAGGTGAATATGCATTTAATATAAATCACACGATTGGACCTATACGTAATACTAATTGCTCTAACAAATATCTATTATTTTAAAATAATGAATATTAATAGTTCAAATTTTAATATTTTACCGTTCAGTCAGTTTGAGATGGCAATTTGAGAGTGTCATCAATTTTTTTTTTTTTTATCTAATTCGTTAAAAGAAATTTATTTTAATATAAAAGAACATAAAAATAACATGTGATTTCAATTGTTTTATATATTGAATTTTTATATTTTGTGAAAATTATTATTTGTGATTTAAGATCTTGTACTATAAGTCTTTTAGTTTTTGAGAGCATTATATTAACATCATTTTTATTTATCGATGCATCATGCGATGCACATTTTAATTGAAATTAATTTTGTAGATGATGTGCCATTGATAGTAATTAAAAAATAATTTTACTGATTATGTGGCTCCATATTCTGGGAGCTACTTTGAATTTAATCATTCATTATAACTGGAATAGAAGCGGATTTCATGAAAAATTAATTAGACCTAATTATTCTAAAACTTGACCTTTTTTAAAAAAATTGAAATTTCTATATCTATATGTTTTAATTGAGTCAATTATGTCTCTCAATAAAGAGTTACAGAGATCTAATAAAGATTAGTATTATAGAGATGCCAACTTAGTTGAAATGTACAAGTGTGTATATTGAAGCTTTCTCTTTATTTGCATAAAAAAAAAATTGAGCCAATTATTTTCTAATTTAACTAGTTTTTTTCAATTATATCTCAAGTCAAAATTTAAATAAAATAAAATGTATAATCAAACTAAAACCTTTTATGTTTTTTCAATAGTTTAATAAAACTCAAACTCAAAATTAAATTTAAATTTTATTTAAGATAATAATTTATGCCCAATTTTCATTAAACATATAAAAAATTATTTGTATTTTATATAATAGAAAGTAAATGATTTTAAAAACTAAAAAATGAAAATAAAAAATTAAAGTTATATTCCCTAAAATCTTGCAATTTCTCTCATTAAAAAAATTAATTTTCGTATTTTTAAGTAATACATTTTTTTTTATGTTAAAAAGAAAATAATTTTCAAAAAATGTTATACCAAACTCAATTGAATGAAAGAGAACATTAATATTCTGAATAACAAAGATGCTTTTAAAAAAAATTATTGTTTAATTTTCAATCTTGAAGTATATGAAAATAGGTTTTTGTTATTAGAAATTTAAATTTGAATTTTTATACAAATTAAAGTACATAAAAACACAAATGAACTTTAATATTTTTCAATGATAATTTGATTTAATTGAGCTAAAAATAAAGATAGTTAGAGTTTGATTTGAGCTAATTAAAAGGTTATAAGGTTTAATTTTGTTTCAATATATATTTTACATTTTAACTTTGAGTATAATTGTAATTAATTAAATAAATTAATATATAATTGAATTACTTAAAGTTTAGATATAATTAGAATTTCATTAAGAAATTTAGATATTTTTTTGTATATATTTTTAAGCTCTAATTCTTTCTCTATCCCACTCTTTGAATTAGAAAATATAAAAAGCTTTAGATGGAATGCACTTTCACCAGCATAAATATAAAATTTCAGCTTCTATATTTATAGATAGACACCAAAAAAAATATATGGATACAAATGCATTATATTTATAAGCTCCTGAAACATGCAATTATTTCTTCTCTTAACTTTACGGGAAATTGGACTGCAAATTAATCTCTTCACGATAAACATACACCACACTTTTAGTCAACAGAAGTCAAGAGAAAGCATAGATAAAGTAATTTGACTTAGCTCAACAAATAAAGAAAGAGATCAAATAAGCACATATAGAACCTATATATCCTTTTTTTTTTTTTTAATAAATTAACTAACGAGATTAAATATGTGTAGATAAAAATGATAAACGAGTTAGAGATAAAGTTTGGTTTAGAGTAAATTTAGATTTAAGTTGAATCAATTTTGAATTATATTTATTTTCAAAGGATTCAAATCAAATTATTTCAGATTATGGATAAAAAGTATATTAATAAATAAAATATTATTTTAATTTAAAAAAATTAAATATTTAATAATTTAAATTGGTCAAATATGAATAATTTTGGATTAAATGAATATGGAGTCAAGTTAAGAGACTCAGTTGCTCATATTAAATTCAAGTTTGATATTTAAAATTTAAAATTGAATTATTTTCAATTTTAAGTCAAATGTACATGGGATTTTTCACACTAATTATGATGGAATAGAAAACTCCCATCTCTATGCCCGAAGAGATAATACGCACATTGACAAGGGGACAAGCACAGGAGAAAATTTGTTCCTTTAGACTTTAGTACATGCATCTAATATACAAAACATAATAACATATCTTAGCTTTTAAATAGCAAAAAGACAAGCCAAAGCCTACAAATCTCTGATGTAGTCTTGCTTAATTAGAGCCTCAAAAAATTTGACTAGAAATAGAAATGGATCGTACCCACATTCAACCAATGCAACTGTTTCTGTTTTTTGGAAAATTAACAGTTTGTCTATTGGGTTATTCCTTTGTTCAAAGGTGTGATTGAAATAGGAAGGCATTAGCCATTAAACTATTCTATCCCTACACAAAGCTTGAAGATAACTTCTCAAATTAATCTTTGTACTGAATGTCATCTCCTCATCTTGCTGCAGCTATCGGGCTCCTTTTTATAAAAGGTCCAAGTGAGACCATTTACATTTTTTTTCCATTTATAGTTAATTAATATCCAAACCCTTTAAGTATATTACTTTCTTTTACTCTAGAGTTTTACTTATTTGTGACTACAACTGAAATTTTGAATTTTCATTATTAAATTTAAAAATTTATTTGTGTTTCAATGAAGTTTTTGGGAGTAAAAGACTGTATGTTTACTAATTAGCTAAATAGTAGAAAATGAATGTAACTAAGTTAACGAGATATACGTTCCACAATGTAATAAGTATTTATCATTATTTGACTTTTTGATCCTTCTATACATCATTTAATTTTTTTGATCGTTCTATACGAATCCGACCTAGATTATACGAACTGTAGATCTAATACAATAACTGACCCTATTACTTTTCATATAATAAAATATTAAATCCAAGCATTAATAAATAAAAAGATTAATCATGATAATCATGAAATAATAACATAAAACACAAAATTTCATAATAATATGAAATCATAAAACTTCAGGATCTAAGGACATAAATATCCTATAAAAGAGTAAATTTGGACATTATTTAAGAAAGTAGAGGAAAAAACACATGAAAATGAGAGGAAGGAAAAAATAAAGTAGATTTCTAACTTTGCATCAAAGCAAAGCTAGAAATGACTCTGAAAGATTAGTGAAAATATTTAAAAAAGAAAAAAAAAACTTGAAAGAAGTCCAATTTTTGGCCAAACTAAACCTTTGTCGGCGACTTAGATAAAAAGCAGAGGAGGCAGAGAAGAGTAAGATTTTTCATTCCTAGTTTTGTTTTAATAAAGTTGAAAGATTATATATATAATATAATAATAACAAAATGCAATTAAAAAGTTCAAGAAAAATAAGTCTTCTTAAAAAATTTACGAGATTTAATTTGATGTGTGATAAATTTAAATTTTAGTAAAAATAAAAAAGTATGGACTGTCAACATTCATTAAGCAATCACTCCATCTTAGAGAAAAAAAAAAATCCCTTATACCAATCAATTAAAATCATGGCACAATAAAATATATAAGATTTAGATTATTTTTGTTTGGGGTGAGTATGGATCCTGAATATATCGAATCGGACCAAAAAACCAAACTGAAAAATAATAAAAAATATCCAAATCGTAACTGAAATATGTATTATGCACATAAAATATAACACATTATATTTATATTGTGAACTTATTATATATATATATATATATATAAACTTACATATCTCACATATAAGTTATTTATGTTGAAATATAGTATATATAAGTTATATACTATATAATAAAGATCAAGTCATTATATATGTATAAATTATTTAAAATATTTTCAAATAATATAAGATATATATATATATATATATTGTATATAAGTTATATATCCTTAAAATAAATATCACTAAAAAAATTAAAATGATTATAAATTAGTTAATATAATTTTTTAATACTTAATTATGAAAGTTATTTATCAATCAACTTTTTATATATTGATAATTTATACTTATATAATAAATATGAGTATATGAATAATGTCATAAAATATAGAACCGAAATTTGAATTGAACCAAAATTTGAAATTTAACTGAATCGAACCTGACAGATATTTAAAATTATTCATTGTTAATTTTGGATATTTATAAATAATCAATCTAGAACTGATCAACCCTATTTTTTGTCAACACAAAAGATTAAATAAAATTCTTTTATTATTTGCTATAGATTAAAGGGAAATAATATACAATTATGAATATTGATATAACTTAAGGGTAAAAAGGGCATAACAAAAGTAAAAACCATTATTTGAATAATAAGCCACTATATCAGACATACTATGTAGTATTGCTACCTTTTTCATTTCTCTCATCCTTTTTGCTTGTTTTAATTTGGTGCAATCCCCCATCATTTCATATATGGTTAGACTTCGTTTACTTTATTTATTTATTTTTGGTTTATGGAAAGTTTAATAGTAGAAATTATGTGAGCTACACAATAAAAGTAATTTTTCTTTTTTAATAAACTCTCATTATAATTATTAAATTTCATTTACTGTTAGTTACTATATGTAATTTTTTTTTTCAAATGGCTTAAAATATATTCATTTATATTAAATTTAGGACTTCTGGTTAAAAAAAATCAAATCGTTATGCATTTTTATCATTATGTCTAATTTTTAAATTTTTATTAATTTAGTTAAATTTGTCAACTTCTTAGCAATTATGTTCAATTTATAATTTTGATCAAAATTGAATAATCTATCTCATCAGGTCAATAACACATTGGAGTGAATTTTAAAGATCAAGGGATCCACTAATTATTAATTCTTAAAATTCAATCCAACGTGTCATTCAGGTCATGAACATGTTATTTAAGTTTAACTACAATTACAAATTAAATATAATTACAAAAATATTACAAATTTGGTTACATTGACCAAAACTTAAAGCGTTGGACATAATGATCAAAGCACGTAAAAATTTAAAATTTTCTTTTACCAATAAACCGTAAATTTGGAAAATTCATGCAAAGTTAATATATTTATTTTTCACATGATTAAAATTGATTTATCTTTATTGAACTTAGCAAATATATGAAAAAAATTATCTAATTTTTCAATAAATTCAAGCTCAACATAAAAAGAGACAAAGAAAAAGACATTAACACTCTCTGAACTACTACATTTTTATAAGCAAATAAGCAAAGTTTTGTTAAAAGAGAATATAGACAAACAATCGTCCTCCCAATAATTAAGAGAAAAAGAAAGCCACAGTGGACAATATCAACAGAACCACCACTTAATGATGAATTTGGTACATTTTAATTTTCTTATTCATCAACTAATAAGCTTACACATGCAATGAACGAAACTCTTTTTTTTTTTTTTTTATCTCTTCTCATCACCCAACTTGCTTCCACGGATGATATGCTAAGATATAGTACTAGAAATTTCAAGTCCTATACGCCTAACACCGAATTTGAACCATCGATTTGTTTGGATCTAGGCTGCCAATTAAGTATTATATATAATTCAGTTAAAACAAGTAAATCATGAAATTGCTTTTAGTGCAAATGCTTGGTACATGGCCACACAAACTCATGTACTGTGCTGATTATTTTGTTTGCCAACCAGTAATGTCACTTACATGCAACTAGTCAATACCAAATACAATGTTGTATTCTTGACGCGAAGAGGGAGAATTGCACATAAATATATGTTTAATAATATAATATATAATTGAATTCTACAATAATTGAATTATATAATAATAGATTTAACAATATCATTAAATATTATTATCTAATATAATAGTAAATAATAACTTGTATTTGATCTAACTATCTAATCCTATATAATTTAATGATAAATAATAATATTTATTTAATCTAACGGTGAATTATTAATTATGATATTATAATATAATAAACTATGTAATTTTCACCATATATATATTTTAATAAGATCTAATTTTATTAGGACATGCAAGTTAATCTGAAAAATATTAATAAGATCTAATTTAATTAGATACACAAATGAACTCGAGGATACTTTTAACTATACACAGAGCAAGTAGCAATACAAGCCTCAGGCCAACCTCTTCTTCTATATATAATAATTGCCCACGAACCTTAGTGGAAAAACTCAGGTTGCATATTTTATTGTCTCCCATATAAATTAAATTGATGTATATATATACGTACGTCACCACTAAAATGGATTATATGATTTTATCCCTTTCTCTCCTTAAATTCCCATCTCCACCAACAGAAACAAAGAATAGAAAAGAAACCCATTAAGCATTTTCTCTCCCACTACCTAGCTACTAGAGATAATGGCCCAAGAATGCAGTGAAAGCTCTGTGGCTATCTCTTTCTCTACTCCTTCTGCTGGCTGCTGGTGGGATCTTCACCATGCGAGCTCTCTTTCCTCATGGACTACTACTGCTAACAACAACAACAATAATAACGATACCAGCTCATGGCACCAACCAAACCCTAGCCCCAACTCCTCTTGTGAAGAGGATGTTTCCATGTCTACATCTTTTACTAATGCTTCCAATCACTCCGGGCTAACTGTTGAGTCCTCTCGCCGGCTTGTTGAACCTCCTGCCTCTTCTCGCGCTGAGTTCATGGGAGAACATGCTTCTGATAGTCAACTTTGGAGTCAAATTCTATTGTAAGTTTATTATATGCATCTTTTCTTTTTCTCTAGATGCATGTATATGTGTATAAATACTATCATAAGTATGCTTTGTAATCTTTATACCAATTTTCGAATATATTTGAATAAGCTTAGTGGAAAGAAGAATCTTTTAGCTCAAGAAAAAAAGAAGAAAAGTTTTGGTATAATGGGCAGGTGCACATAGATAGAAGTTCACAAGGTAGGTTATTTTTCCTTTTTTATTTGCAAAAAAGAAGGATTAGGGCTATAACTGCAAACAACAATGATTTATCATTTTCTTTCCTTGTGAAATACTTCTGCTTTTTATTTTTATTTTTTTACTTCTTAAGCTTTAACTAAAATTCAGACAAATAACCTCATGGTTCTGGAGACCACTACAGAATCAAGTATCATAGAATATTTTTTAAAGTTTGTATTTTAAATCTTGCAGAGGTGTCGGCAATGGAGAGTTGCACAACAGCCAAGATGTTGGAGAAAACTTGCTTGATGCACTATCATCCAAGAGTAGCACTCTCTCATCATCTGGGATATTCGATCCGGCATGTGACTACCTGAAGAAAATGGATAACAGCAAGTGGGAATTCACAAACTCTCCTAATTGCTTCAACAACTTTGACAATAATAAGCATATAAACGGCACAAATTTTAGTGCTGATCATCATCAGAGCTTCATTGAAAGTGATCAAAGGGTGACCAAGCTCTCCAACTTGGTCAGCAACTGGTCTATTGCTCCACCTGATCCAGGCGTAATCAACCGCGAGTTCGATCCTATAACGTGCAACATATCCTTGAGTAGTTCTTCTACAAATCACTACCGGGCACAGCCCCAAACATACAGCGATTCGGCAGTAGTAAATGGAAATTCTGGGTTTGTATCGAGTTATAATGGCCATGACCTAAAGGTAGAAAACGGGCATGGCCTTGTTGAAGCACCAGGATATCTATTTAGAAGGTCATTTTGCAGCAGTAATGGTATTGGATATCATATTGGCCTTAATAGCAGCCCAGTGGTAGCAGATAACAGCAAATACTATTATGGAGCACTTCGGATGCCGGATGATACCTGCACAAATAGTGCAAGAAATTTCACTGATGGGATGACTTTTAATGGTCGAATTAACAAGCCATTGATCAATATTCAAGGGCATAAACCCTGCTTTAAATCCTTGAATTTATCGGACTGTAGAAAGCAAGCGCTTCAGACTTCTTTAACAGTAAGCCAATCTTTTCACACTTTTCTTTTGTACGGAAAAGAGATATTATCAAGGTTTTGAATCTTCGGACAAACACACTAATAATTTTTATCACTGACGATAAAATCTAAAGGTACCAAATATCATTAAAATATTTAGTTAATATGGTGAACGTATGTATTGCATGCAGACAGGAAGAGGACAGGGAAATACAAGTGAAGGAAAGAAGAAAAGATCCGAAGACACTTCAGAGATAACCCTGAAAAAGGCTAAGCATGAGAGCTCCACAGTTTCATCTGTAAAGGTATGTGTACGTTGGTAGTAATAGTAGTATGCCATTGATGATGAGAAACACCTTTAATTGTTAATTTTATATAGATGCAGGCACCAAAAGTCAAGCTTGGGGACAGAATCACCGCCCTTCAACAAATCGTGTCGCCGTTTGGAAAGGTAAACTGAGTGGCCACTCTCCTCATCAAAAACCAAAAGTCAACTCCCCAACCTTTTAAGTATTTTTATAATTTTTTTTTCTTGTAATGATGATCTTTAATTATTTTTTTGGGTTAATTTTCAGACTGATACTGCCTCTGTGTTATTAGAAGCAATTCAGTACATAAAGTTCTTGCAAGAGCAAGTCCAGGTAATTAATCAATTAATTTCCTTCCAACCTTGATCATTAACAATTTTTTTTTTGTCACAGTTGATTATTAATTAGAAAATAAAAACATATAAAAGTTCAAAGAAAGTATTTATGATCTTATAAAGAATAATTGATTGATTAATCAATAATAATGCGACAATGATCATATATTCTCATTGATAATTAATATTGACAGTAAGAAACAGTGGGTTTCTATTCTCATGATCTATCTCTATGTATGCACTTGTTTTAAATATTAGCAAAAGAAATAGAAATATATACAAAAATAAAGAAAAAAATTGTTGTATAATACTTTACAAAGATAAGCAAACGCCAGTGCCTGCCGGCTAGCTAACTGTGTGTTCAGTCTTCCGTGGAGTCTGACGTTCTTGGATTTACCACCGACGGCGTCTCAATGGCTTCTGGAGAGTGACTTAGTATCACATGTGCATGCTAAGGTTTTCCTGATTTATTTATCCAAAAAAAAAAAATTGAAGATGAATGTTTAACTTCGATTTAGTAAGATGGAAAATCTTTGTTCTTTTATAAATTAAATAAATATTAGGCCTTTCTACCATAGTCTATTACACAAATTTGTTTATCTTTGAAGCTATTCAATTCTTAGATATTAAGTAATACTTTTTCAATGGATAGCTTAATTTAATAGAAAGGATGAGACTTTCTTAAAATGCACATTATGGATAAAATTTCATAACATAAAATTTCCTTCTTCATACTTGAAAGAAAGATTCTTCACTAAAAATAGTTATGGGGTTGATTTCAGGAAAAAAAAAAATTGTATGTGTGTGTATACATATAATTCAATAGTAATTTATAAAATATCAAATATGATTTCTATATTTTCGAAAAACTAATTAAAATGGGATACCAATTTTCCTTTTTGTTGCAGCTTTTGAGTAATCCTTACATGAAGGCCAACTCACACAAGGTAAGAAAGATGGTGCACTGCATATAATAAATTTACTTGTAAAAATAGCAAATAATTAAGATATGAGGACTGTTAGTAATTCTGTTAATCAACTAATATATTTCAGGATCCATGGGGAGGCTTGGATAAGAATGATAAGGGGGATCATGTAAAACTTGACCTGAGGAGCAGAGGTCTTTGTTTAGTTCCTGTTTCATGCACACCTCAAGCTTATGATGAGAACACTGGATCAGATTTCTGGACACCAACATATAGATCAGGATGCTTGTATAGATGAAAGATAAAATCATGAAGTGCAATATTATGTGTTTTGTGTATCCAGCAATGAATGTAATCTGATTAATGAGAAGTGTCAAAATGATTATAGTTTGCTCAAGACATAGTAGTTGATTGTTATTATTTTTTTTGGTATCAATATCATAATTGATGGAGAACATCATAGGTGTGCCAAGAACCACTTAACTTTAGGCATTGTGTGGTTTCAGTGCGCTAATTTTTAGTATCTTGAGAAGTTATTTTCAAAAAATAAGGTTTTAAGTATTCAGTTCAAAAATTTTATTTATTAAAACATATATCAACATAAACTAATATGTGTTATAAGAGTATAAATTATAATCTTGTTTTAAATCTATTAACATAATTACATTTATTGTGTTTTTATTTTTTAAGACCATAAGCTTAAAGTTAACTTTAGAAATATCTTTTTAATTATTTTATTTAATTATTGTCTTAACAACGAATAAATTGAATAGCAAAGAGAAAGTATAAATTTTTTTTTGATTTCATACTTTTTATCATTAACTAAGATTGACACTTTTGAAAAACTTAACGTTAGGGGTGCAAGAGACTTGAAGATTTCTAAATTAGACCGAATAATCAAATTAAATCGAATCGAAACTGAAAATTTTTGAACATAATCGATTTTTTTAAACAGTATTGAAGATTTTATAATATACAAATCGAGAATCGGACTGAATCATGTTGTAACTGAATTGTTCCGAAAAAATCAAACCTAACCGTAGTTATATATATATATTACTAATTAACTCACTCAATTAGTACATATTATTAATAATTAGATCATTTATTAATTATAAATTAGAAGTAAGTATTAAAAATGCAATTTAATATTTAATGTGTACGTTATTAGTTATAATTTATTAAATTATCACTTATTTATTTTATTCATTGAATGATTAAAAATAAAAAAAATAAATTTTATTTTGATTCATAAAGAAAAAATATAAAGTTCAATTTTTAATAAATAACCGAATACTTGAACCCATATTAAATCAAAATGAATTATTCTGAAAAAATAGAATAATCGAATTGAACTGTCTCAAATTTAAAAGAAATTGAACCGAACTGGACTAAAAATTTGAGATGGTACTAATTATTTATTTTTAAAATCTCTAAAATTTTGGTATGACATCAAAGATTTTCAAATTTTTTGATTAGACTGAATCATGCACACCCCTAATTGACATATTTATTTTACTTGTTGCTGATTGTTGGTTACTATTACAAGTTGTTTGTTACTAATCGCTAATTGTTAATTGCTAATTATCGATAGCTGATTGTTGATTAATATTAAGTGTTTAATAAAATTATTACTACTAATTGATATTATTATTGCATATATTAAAATTAATCATGAATATAATAGTGATTTCATTATAAAAGAACTTAATATATTAGACATAAGTAATGTAATAAAGTTAAATAATAAATAAATATTATTAAATAAAAATAATATTAAAATAAATACTATATTAGAGTTAATATAAAAAATCAAGTATTTATTTATCTTTCTATTTATAAAAGTATAACATATTAATAAAAAGTAATTAGAAGTATACTTTTTTGAATTAAATTTATTAAATAATTTATCAATTACTACTAGTTTTTTTTTTAAAAAAAAAATGAAATGTTATGTTAACCAAACACGTCTTGTACACCTTTTACAAAGTTTAATAATAAAAGAAATTCCTCATAAAGAAAAAATAAACATCCTTAAATTAAATTTAAAACAAATAAAGTCTTAAAAAGCCAAGTTTATAAGCGAAAGTATAAGAATTAATAATTTTATATCCAGAAACAAGGCCAAGAGGGTCATTAGCCCTGAGTTTTTTAAAAATTATAACGTTATAATAATAATATCACAAAATTCTTTTAAGAATTCCTTGACACAACAGGAAAAGCAACGCTTGTTGTTGCTGCATCTACAGTTCTCTTTTCAATGTAAAGTCATATACACACGTTAGCAAACCGTCACCTTTTTATTTTCTCTACTATTTTATGTCAAAAAAAAAGGGGGAGGGGGGAAAGATGTGGGCATTTTTAATTTTCTGTATCTAATGACCATTTTTTTTCTTTTTTTTTTTTAACAGCTTTAAATTTTCGTTTTCCTTTATCATTATTACAATAAAAGAGTAGACTTCTCATTAAAAATTGAAAATCCAAATAATAATTTTTAGTTTTATGATATATTTGAAAACTCAATTTTTGAAATAATTTAAATAGATAAACAAATTTTAATAATTTTTTATTTAAAATTGTTATATTTAACAGTTTAATTTTTCATCTTAAAAAATAAATTAAAAAATTATTAATCATTATATCAATTTAATTAAAATTTATTTCAAATAAAAGAATTTTATTATAATAACAAAATAATTTTATTAATACAAATATTTTTTTCTAAATGATTTATTTCAAATAGAACCTTAATTCCATTGTGCAAATACCAGTTAAAATTAAATTAGTTGTAATTCCTTTGCAGCTTTAATATAAAAAACGAATACATATGAAAATCAAAACCAGCATAATATTTCTTAGCTTCACATTATTTTACGTAAATAAAAAACGGTTAAAAAAGAGAAAAAGAAATACAGTAGATATATCAATGATGAAACAATAATAATTCAAATTTCATATATATATATATATATATATATATATATATATATTCACCTACATACAAAGTGAAAGTTGGTAGAAAAAATATTAATTAGAGGAAAGAGGCTATGAATATTATTAAAAGTTAGCTACATAATTGAACAAGATATAAACTATTAAACGATCATTTAATTATTTATATTGAAAGGAATATATTTACAAATATTGGCAATAAAAATATTGAACATCAATTGCAAAATATAAGACATGGAAGAAAATTATTATATTAACGTATAAATGTTTTTATATTATGCCTATTTTTAAAAATAAAAAATATTATATTTTTATATACAATTTTTATTTATATTATGTAAATAAAATTTTTGTTCCCATGTTTATATCTCTAACAAAATGAACTGGATGCACTTTACAATTGACAGCGAATTTGACAATATATGTGTTAATGTGTTTGACAATTATGCGCAAAAGCCTAAAGGAATGAAAAAAAGCTAACAAATTAATAATATCGAGAACCAAATGAATCGTAATTTTGTAAAGGGAGGTGACTGAGTCTGTCAAGGTGTCTGTTTTTTTAGTAGATTTTTTTTTTTTAAAAAAAGTTTCCATTTCATAAAAGATATAAGATATGCATTTGGTTAATAAACAATTATAAGAGCTAATAATTGGTAGACTATTTTAATAGCTTTTGTTTTTTTTAAAATATGCTTTTGACACTTTTATTAATAGATTATTTTTATAAAAAATAAATATATTTTTTAGTTTTTAAGTTATAATTCTTATATAATACTTATTTTTATTTCAAAAATATAATATTTATTTTAATAATATTTTTATTTGATAATGATAAAATATTTAGTTATTCATATAATATTTATTTTCATAATACTTTTATTTGATAATAATAAAATATTTGTTTATTCATTATTCAAATTTTATTAACAATACTTATAACTAATATATTATTGAGTTTGGTAATAAAAACATTCTTATATTCATAATTAATATTTAATATATATACACTATCGAAAACTTAATTTATAATTTTTCAAAAATGTACTTAATAGATGGTTGCATATTATTATTTTAAAAATCTAAAATTTAATATTTATTTATTTATTTATGTCTATATTGATAATTATATATATAAATAATTATCAATAATAATAATTTTATCAAATATTTAATATCAATTAGCTATTAAATATCAGCCATCGCTGTGGATCCTTGTACAAGTTAACTAAACTAGGATATGTATTAAAGAGATAATTACAAAAGCCTGAAGGAGAATATTTGTCATTATTGGTTAGGCTAATAGCCTGAAGGAGAAAATTTGTAAAATGAATGGCAGAGGAATACATATATTTTGGCAAAAAAAAAACTAATAGGTTTGCATCTTATTTTATAACGCCTATAATCTTTAAATTATTATAAGCTTATTTAGAGTGGAGTCATTATACATTTAAGTAGAGGTAATAGATCTTACTCTTGTTCAAAAATTTTATTGGATTCAATTGGGCATGTTCTTCATATTTAATTTTAAGTGAAATTATTTTATAAATTACATACATTCATTCATATTAAATAAAGAAGATAAATTTCGATTCAATCTAAATTAATACAAAAAATTTAACTTGAACAATGAATCAATTTTAATTAACTTGATCTCAATATGACTCACAATTCTAATTAACTTGATCTCAACGTAACTCATTGTTCTTATTTATTTGATTTAAATTTTAAATATTTAAAATTTATTTAAATTAAATAATATTTTTTATTTTAAAAATTTAAAATCAGAAGCTATTTGATGCTATCTAAATTTTAAAAATGATTTGAATTTCTTTTTGAAATTTGACTCAATGATCTAATAAGATCTAAAAAATAAAAATTAAATTAACCTAAAATTTAATCTGTCCGAAATTAATTGGACTATACTCATTTATCACAACTATTTTATTTAACTTATCTGAAAAAATAATTTATCTAAAATTAAAGAATTTATATGGACAATAATTTTCCTAACTATTTTGTGTATATATATATCCTATATAGTCCGTACGGAAAAGTTTAAAAACGCATTTATTGGACCGTGTATACTTCAAGATATTCTTTGACCTTTTTTTTTTTTTTCGGAGAAAAGATATTCTTGGACAACATATATAAAAGACAGCCACTCCAGCATAGCACTTCTAATCTTCTATGCAAAATGACGAAATTACCGTTAATTTTTGAAACAAAACAAAAACTCATAGATTAATATAAAAAACTAACAAATTTCTCTAAAACCTTATTGGTAATTTAATTTTAGATGATTATATTGGTGGTAAACTATTAAAGCATAACTCTACCCACGATCATACGACTCAGAAATCAAATCCAATGCGACGGCTAAACGCTTTCTTAATTGGGCCACATATTAAAATGGCAAGCATATGAGATAACGTCATTTTAGATTATGAGTGAATCATATTAAATTAAATCAAATGAATTGATCTTAAGAATTAAATTAAAAACTAATTATTTCAAATTAATTCATAAATTAAATTGAGTCGAATTATAAATTATTATTCTAGTATATATACAATATAGCAGTCGAGGAGGGTCTGCTTGATATTGGAGATTTACCTGGACGACAAAGGATGATCACAGGAGAAGTGGGTTGGAAGGAAGGACTATCATATCATGCAGTTAGAACTAGGCAGTGATTTTATTTGGGTAAATAAAACTGCATCTCATAATTGGTATTGGACAAGTGGGCTGGCCAAGTGAAGATTGTATTCTCTTATTCCTGGAGGTAGGAATCAATAAAATGATCACCAGATTGTTGAATACAAAATTGTGGAGAAGCTTAAATGCTTTTCTTGGTGGCCACTCACTCATACAACTTGTCTCGGTACTCAGTGCACCAACAAACCTTTAGTTGCGATTTTCCAATGCCTTCTCTAGAAGCAATGGCTTCCATATGGAAGGCACAATGTAAATGGGAATTTTGATATGTTATACATGTGTATTTTATGGAAATTTATTTATAAATTTAAATTTGATATTTTTAGTATAAATAATTTTTTTTGAAATTTTTCTTATTAAGTTTATAAAGTTGATTATAATTAAATTAAAATTTATTAAATTTGATAGAATTTTTAAATAAATTGTAAATTTAAAAGATTTTTTGTTAAAATATCTTTAATTCAAATATATTTTTTTTCTTTTATTTTTCTCTCTCTCTCTCCCCTCTTTCCTCTAATTACTTTTTTTTTTCGTTCTCTTCATTTCTCTTTTTTCATTTCTCTTCTTTATTCCTCACTCCCATTTCTCTCTCTTTCTCTAAAACTAATGTTGTTTTTTTTCTTTATCTTTTAGATTTTATAATTGTATATATGAAATTTATTTTATTTAAAATAAATTTTACTTATACAAGTGTTTCAAATATTTATATTTATATAAATTTTTTTAAAAATAACATAACATATGTTAATAGTATTTTAAGAAAATAAAATATTTAATTGAATTTTACACTTATAATATATCAAATATAGAAATTTATTTGTAAATAAATTTTATTAAAAATAAATCTCATATTAGATTTCAACTAAACATAATGATGGAGTGCAATATCAACTAGAATAATTGGTGGTCTTTTATTTATTATTTTTACTATGTGTTTATCTTACAGTTTAGATAGTTAAAGTTCACATTCTAAACTTCATTTTTGTCTAAAAAAAGGCTCAAAACTTCAATTAATTTTCAATGTAATTATAATTAAAAATTTCATAATTTATTTCAATTATAATGATATTTAAAAGCAAAACTTCAAAATCAATCCATTAAAAAATATATTGTTCAATTATATATAGATTTCCTTTTTTTATATATATATATATAATAAAGACTTCTTGAAATTTGTTCAATTTGGTATTATCTATCTTTTTAAACTATGGGAGTATATGATATAAATAAATTCTATAATTTTTACAGAATTATTTGTGAATCCATATTTTATATATTTGATATGTATGAAATAAATTCATTAAAACTTTATTTTATTAAATTTTGAATTTAGTTATAATTAAATTAAATTCTATCAAAGTTATGAAAAAATTATGCCCAGCTAAAATAGGATTAATTATTATAAGTTTCTTGTAGTTTTCATTATATTATCACTAACTAATTTGTAACTTTTTCATTAAAAAGTTTATGGTTTTTTTACTACAACCTCCATGCAGTTTGCCCTATTTAACTAATTTATCTATCACTTTTCAATATCACATGAAAAATAATTCTTTTCATTATTTATTATGCTCTTAAGTTTAAAAATATTTTTTAGTTTAATATATTTTATTGAAATTATTTAAAAAAACTATAATACCCTCAATATTATATGATCTCATTAAATTCTTTTTAGTTTTAAAATAAAAATACAAATTAAATTAATTAATATAGTCTTAATTAAATAAAAATTAAGATAATTAAAATTGTTACAAAATGAAAATATAAAAAATATGAGTATTTTAAGATATAGGTGAGGAAAAGGTGACCCGAAAATTTTTTTTGAAAATAAATATATATGAGTGTATTAAAGTGAGAGTATTTTTGTCATTATAAAAATATTGTATTATATTTTCGATCAAATTTTATTGGTTCATTTTTATTATGATTTTAGTGTCTTTATTTATTATTATACTTAATTTTAAATTTTTTATTGTTTTAAATATAAAGAATAATAAAATTGGTAGAATAATAGGAATAGAAAATTTTAAAAATTTAATATAATACTAAAAATATTATAGACTTTAAATAATTTTAATAAAAATATTAAAATAAAAATAATTTTAAATTTTAATAAAAAAATTACATGATGCACCTTTTTTACTTTCTATAAACATTTATGTCCTACATTTTTAAAAAATATAATATGGTACATTTGTTTTTACATTTTTATGCTATCTTTACTTTTTTTGTTTTTACATTTTTATGCTATCTTTACTTTTTTTTCATTTTTACGGTTGTTGCACTATTCAATCTATTACATCATTCTTGTTTCCCCTCATTAGCATGATAGTCTAAATTATCAGTATCATTTCCGTTTTTGTGTGCCCATGTTATTACGTTTAATTATATTTTCACTTCTCTTTTTTGTTTTTATTTCTTTTACTCACTTTCTCTCTCTAAAAAACTAAAGAAGATGTAGAAAAAGAAGAAGATGAAAACGAGATATATGTGAAATTTTGTTTTTATTTTCTAAAATCTAGTAATTGTTTTTGTTGCTTATAATAAAAAATCATGAGTTTTTGTGCATTTTAGATTAAAAAATGAATATTTTTGAGTTAAAAATCAGTCATAAAAAGAAAAAAAATTGCGTTTATTAGAGATTGAAGATGATATTTGCATTCTAATTGTTTTTCTTCTTTTTGTTTGTTTATTGATGGTTATAAATATTTTTCCTGCAAATTATTTTTTATATTTAAGTTTTAACAATTTAAATTAATAATAAATCATTTATAACCTAATAATAAACTAAAATAAATTAGTAATAAACCATTTGTAAACATTTTACTTTGTAAAAAGAACTAAACATAAACATTATCCTCAATTTATTTCTTTTTGTTTATTGATGGTTGCGTTAATAAAAAATAAAAACAAAATAAATATTTTTTTTGTAAACTATTTTTTGTATTTAATTTTTAATAATTTTAAATTAGTAATAAACTAAAATAAATCTATAATAAGCAATTTATAAATATTTTTACTGTGTAATGAAAACTAAACGTTAATATCGTCTTAAAGTAACAAAAATAAACCATTTGTAAACTAATAATAAACAAAAAATAAATAAAAAAATAAATTATTTGTAAACATTATTGTGTAAGAATAATTAAACTCAAACATCTTCAACCTCCAACAACTTGATTTTCTTTTTTTTAGATTGTTTTTTAACTTAAATATGTTCATTTTTAACTGTTTTCCATTCACAATATATTAAAACTCATGATTTTTTATTTTAAATAATAAAACAAACGTTAAAAATCATTCTAAATATATTTTATAGAGAGTAATATATATAATAAAGAACTTATCTCTCTATAACAGATCTATAAATCTACAATTATATTCGAGAAAACAAAATTGTCTTTATATTTTTGTTTTGATGATATTTTTGATATTTTCATTTTGATAATGTTATATGCGCGAAGAAAGAAAAAAAAAGAAAAAAAGAAGACAACAAAGAACCAATGGGTAGCTGAAAGATTCAAAATCTAGTTTGTTTTCCTTTTATTGCAAATGTATTGTACAATTATTTGTAGAATCGAGATTATTAAGGTAAAAATATTTTTTTGTCGTCTTTTCTCACTTTAGTTATTAAGGGATTTTGATGAATGAAGTTCATCAAATGAGAGAATTTGAGCATATTTTTATCATAATTCTGTGTAAATCAATTTTTTAAGAAGTTTTTAATGTTTGAGTTAAATTTGTGATTACCATTATATTTGTAAGTATTCTTATCTTTAGTCCAATTTAATAATATAATAAATTAAATGAAAGAGATTATTTTCCTCCGATGTCGAAATGTCTGACATTAGATTATCGTTTGGCTCAATTTAAACCTTTTTCAGGAAAAAGTAAAATGGAATGAGTGATGCCATAGAAGTTCAGGTCAGATTTATGCTAGGCCCAATTTAACTTATGGCCTGGCCATGAATACCAATACATGTAGAAGCGAAAACCATATAAGTACTATAAAACTACTGATGGAAAGCCCAAATCCAGCCCGCCCTCGCAACCTATTTTTCTTTTCTCCGTCACTCCCTCTTGACTTTCCTTTCCTTTCATTTCCTTTATGTAACATAGAAAGTGCGAAATGGTTGCTTCCTCACCTTTCCCTCTGCTTTTCGATTCCTAGTACTCCTCCTCCTCCTTCTGGCATCTAATGATACCGTTCACGAGCCAATGAAGCGCGCGTTCGAAGAAATTTCCGACGACGAGTGGGACAACCACTCATTCAAACCATCGCGCGTCCTCAAAACGACATCGGATCAGCAACACAAACGCAAATCCCCCGCCCGTCCTTCTATAGAGTCCTTCGCCTTTAATAAACGTCGCAATTCCGATTCCGATTCCAGCGGCAATGATTGCATCGAAATTACTCCATCTCTAAGAATGGAAAACGAAGACGACGATGTTAATTTGGAAGATGATGACGTGGACGTGCATGATTTTCAGCCGGCAGCTAATCGCAGCCGTCGATTTGTGGTTGATGATGAGGAGGAGGAGGAGGAGGAGAGAAAGGAGTTTTCGGCTGTGTATGATATAGAGTCGAGCGACGAGGAATTTGAAGAAGAAGTGGAGGAGGATGACGTGGTAGGAAAAGCTCTCCACAAGTGTGCCAAAATTTCGGCTGAGCTTAAAAGAGAGCTGTACGGCTCCGCTGTCACAGCGTGCGATCGGTACGCCGAGGTGGAAGCTTCTTCAGTTAGGATTGTGACTCAGGTAGGAACTAACCGCTACATTTTTTTGTTTTGCTGTTAGGTCAAACGCGGTAGACACAGGAATTGGAAATTCTGGATTTTTTTTTTTGTTGTATTCAGCAATTGCTCCTCTTTGTGACAAAATGAAGTACTAAATTTAGCTGATAAAAAGAAAAATTGGAACTTTCGGCAATGTTTTTTTTTTTTTGATATTTTCTTTGTATTGTTGTTTTCCAGATTGGGTTTAAAAATTTAGCAAACTATATATGTGAGGATTAATTTAACTTAATTTAGCAAACTTGTTATGTGAATAGAAGTACTGAATAAAATAGGCTGAAGCGTGTCTGTGCACGTGTAGTTATTACATACCTATGTGTGGCTGAGCCGGTTCTATGCCCATATGGTAAAAGGCCTATAATTTTTAAACTTTGTTTTCTGCCTTTGCCAATTTGATTTACTGACAAGCTTATGTAAAATTACTTTAATAACTTTAGTCTTCGATGAAATTCCATTTCATTTTTGCAGAGTGATATTGCTGAAGCATGTGCAGTTGCGGATTCAAATTTCCAGCCTGTTCTCAAGCCGTACCAGCTAGTGGGTGTCAATTTTCTTCTTCTGCTGTACAGAAAGGGCATTGGAGGAGGTAATTTTACTGTCATTCATCATCTTCTTTTTTTTTATGTGTACTTTGGAACCCTCTTGAAAATACTATACAATTTCTCTGTTACCTTGCCCATGAAAGAAGTTCCTTTTGCTGAACAATTCATGATCAGAGAATGAGTGTTCCTAACACATCAGGTTAACTAACTACTTTGGAAAACTATGATATATCCGTTTTTAGTAGTATTCTTGAAATTATCTTTCTCCTATTAAATGGAAGTTGCAGGGCTAGGGGAAATTTTGACTTTATGTTCTTGTGTAAATAAATTTAAAAAATGTAGTGATTTAGTACTAACAAAGAAGTCTATTAAGGAAATGCCTTAACTGTTGTGTATGATTTGAATGATAATAAAACCTTGAGAAGTTATAATTTACATTTAAGGAGTTTTGCTTTTAGTTAGAACTTGCTTCAAAGAAGAAGAGAAGTTTTGGATATGGGTGGGCATTCAGTTCAACCCGAACTGATAAAAATCGAAAAACTAAATTTTGAAAAATATAAATTGAATTGAACCGAATAAAATTATAAATTGAAGTGAATTGAACCGATTTGGTTCGGTTTAATTTTTTTAAATATTTTTAATATAAATAATAATTTTGTAATATATTTTAAAATATTTTTAGTAGATTTTATATAATTTCCATGTAAATAATGAATTTTAAATAGGGTTCAAGTATCTTGTTGTATTTAATATAAGTTCAATCTATTTTGATTTAATTTTAAATAAATTCGATTTGGTTCACATCAACGGAAATTTTTTATCTAAAAATCAAATTAAATTGAATTAACCAAATTTTTTAAAAAAGAAACCAAATTGAATCTAGCTGAAATTATGTCTAAATTGAACCAAACCAACCTAATTGGTTCGGTTCAATTGGTTTTTTTAGTTTTCACCGAATAGTGCCCACCCTCAGTATTGGAAACCTAAGTGATACCTTTCAAGTTTAACAAGAAGTATAATGGCTAAAGTTTGAAATGTTGAAGTAGTCCAAGGAGTGAGCGGAGCAAGGAAGTGGAAAATAGAGACTTGGAAATTTGAAGAAAAGAAATCCAAGTTTGAAGAAAGAAAACCACAATAATGGTATCAAAATCATGTTCTTGGAATCCATCATAGAAGAAAATAATGGCCATATCTCTCAAACAATGATTGTGGTATGAAGGAGAACCGTAGCTATGGGGAGATTCATTTCTTGTAGAGAAAAGTGCTTGGAGAAGCCTATGAGCTATGTGAAGCCACCACACCTTGTACACAAACTATGACTAAGGGCACAAGTGGCTAGAAATGGCTATGGAGTTTGTGCAAGCATCACAACCCATGTTGCGCAAATTATGCTCGTTGGAGCAAGTAGCCTATGGAAGAAGACCATGAATAGTTAGTATTTTCAATCGAGATGTGAGAGCATCATGCAAGTGGGATAGGCCACACGGCTAGTTTAACAACTTTTTGCCTAACCTTGGACAAGTGTATGAGCAAAGTGTAAAAAGTTTAGCACTTATTTCTTGTATTTTAGAGAGAGTGAGCCTGTTAAAAAACATCTTGCATAAGTGAGTATTAGTTTTCCTCGAGTAGTAATTGTACATTTGCCTAGTTGAGAGTATGGGTAATTATTCTGGGTAATTCCATTGCAAGAGTAATTAGGTTTGTGCTTAGTTTGCAAAAGCACATAGGGGTTTTGTTCTCTCAAGCCTTGTAAAAATGAGAGTATGGAAGATCCCTCTTAAATTTGTAAAAATGGAGGTTTTCCTTGACCTTGAAAAAGGAAAGTGAGTAAAAGCCCTAAGTGGATATTTATGGAAAGAAGTAGATACAATGTCAAACCTTTATAAAAAACCTCGTGTTTGCTCATGTGTAATTATGGTATCAGAGCCTGGTTCGTTCAATTTTCAAGTGGTGAATAATAGTATGATTGGTGACTGAAGGCACTCTCTTAACAATGGAAACTCCTACCAATCCTGTTATGTCCACTGATATAGCTTCCACTTTTCAAACCACATCTACTATACGTCTAACTGTCATTATTCCTCCACCACCAACCTTTAAAAGATCCAGCTCCTCCAAACTAGTCTACCTATATGAACTAAGCTACATCCCTAACAACCAAAAGATTCAAGACACAAATATTCCTTTCCTAAATCCTTATGATGCCTTTCAGAAAAACAAAAAATCTTGTACCCGTTCTATCAAAACTCTGATAAGTTAGTCCTCAAAGTTTGTAAAAGAGTATGTACAGTCTTCTAGCTTCGACCAATGTCCTATCCAGACAACTAAAAAAGAACATTCATTTCCCTGGAGATACCTCCAGAATTCATCCAACAATGGATAAGCCAGGGATACACTCATCTTCATTTCGGAGCTATCAGAATTGCAGTCAGTTACTATGACCGAAAAGGACTACCTGTCTTTGCCAGGATAGCCCTTCTAGACAATTGTTACCTTGAGTATCAGCATGCTAATATTGGTACAGTAGAGACTTCATTGAATGTAGGATCAATAATGTTTACATTCTATCCTAATTTCAATCTTTCTTTACGTGATTCACATGTCTTGAATTGGAGCTTCTTAGGTTTCTTCTACCACTGCAACCACACTTCTCTATCAAATGATTTACTGTATCGAAAATCATGCGATAGATTTGTCTTTACCTCATAAAAATGATGCCTTATTGATTATGGCAGATACTCAAAATACCCCGACCTACATCCATATTCCCAGACAGACATCTAAAGAAGAATTGCTCAAGCTCTTACTTGAAAAATGGGTAACAAGCTATGAGAAGATGCATGAAAGCGCTCAATCAATCCAATTCTCTGAACCAGTCTACTACAGAAGCACAGATGGTACAGTAGAGACAAGATTTGAAAGATCGCTGCCTTAAGGAGGAGGATCGATCTTCACAACTCAGTTCATAATGACTCCACATGAACCTGAGAAGGGTATGCCTGTTGTTTATTTTACAAACAATAGGACACCAGTTTATCCTTTCAAGCGTGATGGTCACTGTTTCTTTGATAAATGTGACTGTGATGCCTGTCTTTATGACTGGGAAGATCTTGAAGAGGAACAAACAAAAAAGAAGAAGAAAGGAAGATGTTCGGAGCGAGAGTTAAGAAGAAGATTTGAAGATGTCAGTAGGGTTACTTGGAGAGCCTTTGGGCAAATATGACTACGTAGTCAAATATGGTCCAGATTCAGTCCAGAAAAAACCTTTTTCTTCAAAACAACTACCACCATCTCAAAAACCTTCACCAAAATCCTCTCCTCTACCTTGCTATAGGCAATCCCTAAAATAAATCCGAAAAGAAACACTTATACCTGTACACCAAACACAAAAACCCTCTTCCACAAGTTTGCATGTACCAAACCCCCTTCACTGAGGAAGATTTACCTCATTTCCAGACCAAACAAACCTAAATACCCAAATACAGACCATGTCTCATATCCGGAATCCCACAGGTGTAGACTCAATGGGACAACCATTGGGGATCTCCCCAACTGAAGCTATGCTGAATTGGTAGTCCAGTTATGCTCAGGTGTAAAACCGAATACTTCAGAACATTGAGTCTAAGGTGGAAAAGGTTTTCGATAGGTTCAAAAGGTAGATGATAGGCTCACTGAACATAAAAAGGATGTTTATGAGCTAATGATTCGTCTGCGGGCATAGTTGGATAAAAAACATAGGGAAGTTATGCGATTGGTTGACTAAAGAGCTCAAATTGAGGAGATTCGAAGAAAAGCAGCAGAGATCCAAAAGCTTAAGGATCAAATTGAGAGAATTGAGAAGGATTTCCAATCCTCACAATCTATACCTAAACACCATATTCTTGACCCCTTTAACATTCCTCTTCCTCAAGTCTATCCTTCAAGACCTCTAATCCTAACGATACCAACTCCTTTTGAATAGGAATTTTTAGGGCTTTCGGTTGACCTCTTTCATAAAAAGATGAGGGCTGACAAATTCCCTGCTCAACCAGACACTTCTATGAACACAACCACATCCATTGAATCAGTAAAAAAACTTAACCTAAAAACTTCTTCTAAACCTCCTGACACTCATATGATGAACCCCATAACCTCATACTTAGATAAAGCCGCCAGTTCTATTCCATCCTTGTCGATGGTCAACTCAAAGTCAGATCCATCTCTCTCTCAATCTGATTCTGCCTCAGAAACTCCTATTTCCTTCTAAAGAAGACGATTCAGAAGAGGATCTAACTCCGGATCAGTTTATGGCTGGACCGCATACTCAAGAATCAACCACTAGTCCAACTTACACGGTAGATCCACTAGATGAGATGGACACCTAAAGGGCCCAACAAGAAAGATCCTTTTACAATAATGGAGGATCCTGGTTTACATTGGATAATATCAATCCAGATTTGTATTGTGATAGATTCCAAGAATTCTGGGCTTGGATTGATTCACAAATGAAGAAAGCAAGAGCATAAATTCGACAGGTCCTTGAAGAATTTGTTACTAGGATCACAGGCGAATACAACAATGGTATGTGGCTTTGGATGAATACTCTAAGCTCAAGCTAGTCTAGTGTCCAAGAGCAGTTGAGTTTTTGGGCATGCTCTATGTTGAGTTTGTAAGCAAGGCGGCAATAAACATTATTCGAAGGGAATATTTCAATATGAGATGTACTCTAATAAAAAAAGATCTAGACTTGCTCTATCAGCGAATATCAAAGAGATACTACCAGCTAGGTAGCTGGGCAAGTCCAGATTTGAAATAAGCCTTCATCACCTCTCTTCCAGAACTTTTATCAAACTCCATGCATCAAATCATCAGGCAAAAAGAAAAGTCAATGAATGACTTAACTTTTGGAGAAATGTATCAGCTGATGATTCAGGGCTTGGAAAAGCTTTAAAGCAATAAAAAGAAAAACTCATGCTAAAAGTAAAGTGGGGAACACCTTTACTTTTAGAGTAAAATAATTAAAAGCACTTGGGCACACCTCTTTACAAAGACAAAGCACGACAAACGAATATGGCAAATAAGGATAAGACAGTAATTAAACTTATTATTTTCTTATTGGCTCGGTAGATAGAGAGAGATTCATATTTTCATAGTCTTCCTCTCTGTGGTGTGCTTCAATCTTTTCCACTTCATCCTCTTCATGATGATACTTCATATAGTAATCATAAGTTTCATAAGGATCCTATGAGTCTGGTTTAGGGATATATTTTTCTCCAGTAAAGTCATCCCTGAGACGGGAATAATAGCGAAAATGTCCCCATTCGCTGCTAGCATTTTTGAGGCTTTGCTGATATCCAGAGGGTAAGACATCCCATAGAGCATCCTCTGCTAGGGTTAGCCAAATTTCTTTGGGTACTATTTTGTTTTGTCCACACATATACTGTTGGAATTCTCTAAACTCCTCATGGTGATCCAAGGCATTAGTCCATAAGGAAAATTG
This sequence comes from Omphalea diandra, assembly GCA_949677035.1. Taxonomy (NCBI): domain Eukaryota; kingdom Viridiplantae; phylum Streptophyta; class Magnoliopsida; order Malpighiales; family Euphorbiaceae; genus Omphalea; species Omphalea diandra. The sequence goes on from CATIWR010409724.1 coordinate 38,047, forward strand.
TTGTTCTTTATAAACATGGAAGCATGCCATTAGTCTTGGTGTGATTCCTGATGGGCCTATGAAACAAGGCCTGTGGAATATACACACAATCCTCTTTCTTAGAGCCGTATGAGGCTCACAATTTTGGAATCTACACTTAAGGGATTCAACCCATTGAGACATAGGTTGGAACCATTCCATGAACGTTATGCGGTGTGGATTATATCTGGTACCCTTTTGGAGATCAATCAGATAGGACTATAAGTGATAAAGATGTATTTCCACCGCAATGGTATACAAATGACAAAAGTACCATAGGAATTGTTAGCTCATAAACATCCTTTTGATGTTCAGTGACCCTGTCATCTACCTTTTGAGCCTGTAGGGAGGCATTTTCCGCCTTAGACATGTTCCAAAGGATTAGATTTTGCACCTGAGCATTACTGGACTGCCAATTCAGTTTAGGAATGCAAAAAGTAGTTTTGGGTCTATCGTCCAGCTGCACACCCAATTGCCAAAAGTCAGCCTGGAGATCGAACTTCGAAAAGACCTTTCTCTGCGACAAATGGATAAACAGTGAAGAAATCTTTAGTAAAGGAAATTTGTCGTTTCTTAAAAAATGGTTTAGTGATTGATAGCCTATGACAAGCCTATTCTTGCCATGGGCTTGTTCAAATCTCGTATTAACATAAAAGGCTTGGTAGGCCCAATCAGAGTTTGTGGGCTCAATTAGTCATTGAGCCAAAAGTTCATAACATTATTTGTAGGCTAACACTAATTTATCTGGATTTATGCCAGGATGAGTGACTTTTGTTGGGTTGATGTCCTTATTAAGCTTGAAAGATAGACTTATGAAAAAATTAGGCTTTTTCCACAAAGGGTTTGGATTTTTGGAGAGAAAAGGGGTATCGCTATTTGCACAACAATGGGTTTGCAATTCTTGGACCAGAGTAGAAATGGTAGGAGGAATTTGGGCTAAAAAAGAGGCGCTGAAAAGAGAGAGGTAACTGTAGTGAAAGGCTGGAAGTAGCCTTTGAACTTGAGGTCCATGGGCAGAATTCTGAGTTTTGCGAATTTCCAATAAAAGTCAATCCCAACTACTAAGTCCTTGTTGGGTAAGGAAGCGCCCAAAAATGTGGAGTGTATTTTACAGTCTGGAAAAAACTGTACATTGATAGGCTTTGCCGTTATTAAGCTTGTGTGAAAAACTTTTCCATTAGCTGTTAGAAAATATTTTTTGTAAGGCTTCCAATTCCGAGCTGGGAGAACCTTAGGTTCATCATAGACAAATGCGCCAAGGTGTCAATAAAGGCCACAACCTTAATGGGCTTTTCATACTTATCTAGTAGGATGTGAATAAAGGCTAAAGGAATAGGATGAGCTTTAGGTTCTAAAAACCTTGTGCCTTTTCTCTCTTCTTCGACACCGTTCTATTTTTCTTAGAGTGAGTGTTTTGGGTGAGAATTCTGCCATGAAAAAAAAAAGAAAAAAAGAAAAACTCTGAAGCTTCAAAGCACTTCCAAGCAAAATTCACGTTTTCAATACCAATTCAACCCTCTTTCTTGGGCTGCCATCTCCACAACCGAGACCAACAAATTCATATGCACAAAGGGAAATAGAAAACTGATGTAGGTACTAAGCTTTTCAAATTAGATACTCAAAATTTTATTGTCAATCACCTCGAGAAATAACTACTTCTATAGGTATTCATAGAGTTGTAAGTAATCTTACTTTTACTAGGACTAGGAATCCTAATTAGGATAATTTTAAACCAATAATAAAAACGGTATAAAATAATTTTATTCTTAATTATAATAACTCTAGTTTTTCTACTTAGAAAATTTACAATATAAAAATTTGAATTACATAATTAAATGTTCAATTTAAAAAATTCTTAAATTCTATTTTCCTTATATGCAACATCCTTTTTTGGATGGAAAAATTCCACCTCGGGTTTATAGCATTGAAAAATCAACAATTGAAGTCAAAGAATATGTAGCTATGTCTTCTTGGGAGGCCATAATAAATATGCAACTATGAACATCATGCTTTGATTTATATCACCAAATTTATCAGCTTCTATTGAATCAATTATGAATTGCATTGTTGAGGCACTCTTGGATTCACTTTGAACAAGAAAATTAGTTGAATTTGCATCCTCTATTGTCTTCTGCATGGTCTCTTTTTCTTCTTTCTTCGAACAAGTTGCTTAATTGTTCATTCTCATCCTTTTCGTGTTCAAATTCAACACAATTCTTTGGTGTTTCAATATTAAAAAATTTTCATTTTTCAAGTTGCTCCTCTGCTTCTTGACATTTTTCCTTTCCTTTATTTTGAGTCACTTACAACTATGAGAGCAACTTTGAGTTCATTAAGCGTTGCTTTAATTTCCTCTAAAGTCTCTTTAGTAGGTTTTCTCTTTTGATTTTCCGCAAGCTTATTTGTTAAAATATAATGACCTCCTTTATTAAGCCATATTATCGTAGCCTATTTGTGGTTTAACAAAAATCTTTGTAGATGAACATGTTTAGACACATTGAATTCTCCATGCTTGTAGTTGTTTCTCTTTCAAACATAAAAGATGGCTGACTATTCAAAACCCGAATGGTAAAGAAGGGGGAGCTTTTTTGTGACCGCCACATGCATCCATAAGATTAAGCAATTCATCTTATTGTATCTTGTATGCATCAATTCCTGCTTGCAATTTTTGAATTTGAATTTGCATGGCACTTTCCATCAATATCGACTTTGATCGAAAACACTATTTGAAGTATTACTAGGTGAACAATGTGTATGAACAGTATCAATAAACAATGCACTTGAATGGCACCAATGAACAGTGCTATCACAGTGCCATGCTCATGGTTGTTAAAATCATGTTTTGAGTCGTATGATTTTAGGAGTCACACTCAGTGAAATCGTTTTTACTTTTTTACAATTGTGCAATCTCACGATTTTTGGACCTTTTGTTAAAATTAAGTATAAATTGTCTTCGATTTTGAGTCATTATTTAACAAATTTCATATAATATTTATTTGTATGTTTTGCATTTATAACTTAAATGTATGATGAATTTGAACTTTTTTTTTTTTATGTATTCTCATGTTCTAATAGGGGATATGAACTTGAATATCTTTTATGAATACGTTTTCTTCTTATTTGTTTAATATAGTTTTATGTGTATTAAATTTATAAAATATCTTATTTATATTTTTATATATGTAGGATTTAATTTATGTATGAACTTATTTATATTTTCATATATGTATAATTAGATTTTAAAGGTATTTTATTACATTCTAAAATCTTACGATTTTACGATACGAGCTTATGAGTTCTCTACCGATTGTAGGTTGAAAAAGCAAGTTTAACAACCTAGGCCATGCTATTGTACTTTTTTCTTAAAAAATGAATCTGAGTGTTCATGACCGAATTTGGAAAACACCAACAAGATTGTGAAAAGCTTAGGATAGAAAAGAAGATGATGGATATTGACAAGCATGGATCGAGGAAGAGATTAAGAAATCTCGGTTGAACCGTTCTATTGTAGTAAGAACAAAGAATTCAAGCACATAAAAGGGAAATAGAAAACTGATATAGGCACCATGCTTTTCAAATCAAATGCTCAAAATTTCATTATTAGTCACCTCCATAAATAACTCTTTATGTAGGTATTTATAGAGTTGTAAGTAAATTTACTCCTACCAGTATTAGAAACCTTGACTAGGAAAATTCTAAATCAATACTAAATCGGACTGTAAAACAATTTTTAAATATTCTTAATCATAATAACAATTCTTAATTGATACTAAACTCGTCTTCCTAATTAGAAAATTTACAATAAAACTATGAATTTGATAATTAAACCTTTAAATAATTCTGAAATGATATTTTCCTTGTATGCATAAGTAGTGGTCTTTTACTGGCTTAAAGGTGGTTTTGGTTTTGCAGTAAAGAAATATATATGGAAACAGAGAGCAAGTTTGGGTGTAAATAATTATGTAATGCCAGTGAAAACCTAACTGCATTTAATTAGAGTTAGTTTGCTCACCATGCAGCAAACTGTTAAGATTGAAGACACGGTATCCAAGAGGAAATGTGTTCACATAAATTTGACACCTCAGGATTTTGAGGTGTGATTTGAATGGAGAGCTTCATAAACTGGAGGACATGCCTCTCCGGTGTGCCTCATTGGCTAGAACTATACATGGGAAGCCTCATGTTTGCTGGATGATTTTCCTCAATTATCATAAATAGCTTGTGATATCTTGTTCAAAATGATATTCTTCTCTCTTTCTCTCTCTCTTTTTTTTTGGGAAAGAGGGGGGGAATGCTGTCTGTTTATACTTTATTTGACACTCTTAACAAGTTTTTTGGAATCCTTCAAGTAGTCATTATAAATGCTTATCAACTTTCTTTGGACTTTACAATGGAATTAAGGTATAAATTCAAATCTTGAGATAATCGATCTGGTAGTCAAGAGTGTAGGATTGCCCCTTTGCCTTATATTTTTGTATTTCAATTTTTTGAACAGTTTTATAACTTGAAAAGTTGCTTTTTCTTTTATTTTTATATTCTATAAAACTGGGAAATATACATGTATGTGTGCGCGTAGTTACATATTACCTCATTTATTCGTTAATTCCACATGCAACCACTTTTTAAAAATCCGAAATCAATTCATCCTATTTTAGCAATCATTTTTGCTTTATCTCTAACCCTAACACATTGTATGGGAAGAGGTGAAAGTGGATGGAGAGAGAAAAAGTTGGGGGGTTCATATATTGGCCTACCACGCACAATCAACCCAAAATGGAGTGAAAATGAGGTGAAAATCACAAACTTTACTACGCTTATTCTCATTTTTTCATGGAAAAGAAGGGATAAGATGTTAATATGGATCAATAAAAAAAATATTATTTCCTTGAGTTCCGCTCCTTTTCTTCTCCACTAGGGAGAAAATAATTTTTAGTCTCTTTGTTTCCCATCCTTGCCCCCCTTGTACCCCTCTGTACTCCCTCTGACCTTCTTCCTAGACAAAGGGTAAAATCCTTTTCCTCCTTTTATTAGATTCTCAGAAATATAATTTTAGAACACTATATTTCTTTTAAGAATCCTATTGATAAATATTGACTCACATTTACACCCCGTGTAGCCATATTGGCGGATGAGATGGGACTTGGAAAGACCATTCAGGTACTTGGGATCTATTCTTTTTCCTCTTCATTAATAAGTGGTTAATCTTCAACTTGTTTCAGAATGAAATTATCTTTTTGACAGGCAATTACCTATTTAATGTTGCTGAAACACTTGAACAATGACCCTGGTCCACATTTAATTGTATGTCCTGCCTCTGTACTGGAAAATTGGGAAAGAGAACTTAAAAGGTGGTGTCCATCATTTTCTGTTCTCCAGTATCATGGGGCTACACGAACTGCCTATGCAAAACAGTTTAGCTCTTTGGCCAAAGCTGGATTGCCTCCTCCATTCAATGTGCTTCTTGTTTGTTACTCACTCTTTGAACGACATAGGTTTGCTTTATTTTGGGACAGTTCATTATCTGCCTTCTTTGATTTCACCCTTTTTTGAGATTGTTTCTAATTGTTGATGATGCAGTGCACAACAGAAAGATGACCGTAAAATTTTGAAACATTGGCGATGGAGCTGTGTTCTCATGGATGAGGCACATGCTTTGAAGGATAAGAACAGCTATAGGTGGAAAAACCTGATGTCAGTTGCGAGAAATGCCAACCAGCGTTTGATGCTAACAGGGACGCCCTTACAGAATGATTTGCATGTACTGTTGCTTATAGCATGTTCTTTTTGAAACTCTAGCTTTAAATGATCACATAGTTGTTAAAAGTGCACGTGAGGCACAATGTGCCAGCCTGTCACAAAGTGCACGCCTTGGGCCTCAGGCGAGGTGCCCTAAAGGTGTGCCTTTGTGACATTTTTAAATATTTGTATTTTTTTGTTTTAAGCGTGGGTAAATATGAATCATTGATTAAAAATTAAAAAAAAAAATTTTCCTAAACCTTACCACACCTAATCATTTAAAGGAAAAAAAAAAAAAGAGTTAGGGCAAGAAAAAAAATATGCTCCAGGCTCCTACAATCACACGATTTGAGATGATCAATTTGATGATGATGATGATGAAGACAATATTAAGGTTGATGATAATTGACTAATTGTGTGTTGCCTTAATAATTTCATAATTGATAAGTGTTAGAACTTGCTATTTAGTATTATTAGTAAGTTTAGGATCATTGTGTGTTTAGGATTTTAAGTGTTTAGTAAATTTAGGAGCCTTGTGTGTTTAGGATTTGAAATCTTTATTAAGTTTTCTTTTCTTTTTTTTTTTGTGGTGTTTATTCTTGTTATGACTTGTATTTCGAGTATTAATAGTTATAATATTATATCACATTGTTAGTAGCTTAATAATAAAATTTATAATTTTTTTTAATTTTTTATTTTTGCATCCATTTCACTCAAGCTCACCTTGTGCCTAGGCTCCAGGATGCCTTCGCGCCTTAATGCGTCTTGCCCCTTTAATAACTATGAATGATCAACATGGTTTTATCGATTATCATGCTTGAAAAAAGAAATTGCGGCCATTTGTTTCAATATTATATCCAAGCTCTTGTGATATGAAAAAGGATTTTGCGCTTTTCAAAAGCTAATTAGGAATTTCTTTTAACGGGTTAAAGGACCCAAGACAAACTAATCATTACACCTATGGGGCCATGAAACCCCCTGCAAATCCCTCTTTAAGGTCTCCAAATTCCCAGGAGGGAAAGCGTTTTCTTGGATGGGAAATTAGTGTGGCAAATTATTTGCCAATATAAGTTAGTTTATGTGAATTCGTGGTGTCGAAACGTGGTTTAAAAAAAAAAAAAAATCTCGAAGATAAGACCTGATGGCATAGTGCTATAACTAGGACAGTTAACATACTCGCATATGAATGTTGGTATATAGAATTGTAATTTTGAATTTAGAATCTACAATTATAGACATCTAGTTGGCTTGTGGCACTATATTGTTTTTATGTTCAGAAACTTATTACTTCCAACTTTTAATTTGTTGATGACATACTTCCCCCCTTGGATGAAATGGATAGTTTTATCTACTTGTTGCGTTTGCTACAAACTTTTTTCTAAGTTTTAGTTTAAAGGCTTTTCTGCCCCAAAGTGGACTAACTCGTATCCACCTAGATTGCTAGGTTATCCACCTAGATTGTTAGGTTTTGTCTTCTTTACTTCCTTAAAAAGCTGTTGATTCACTAATGGCCGGTAAATTATCTATAAATTCATCTATGGGGTTAGGTAAACCATGTGTTAGGAGGCTGGCCTGATTATTTGTTATAATTTGAATGACTTTGTTTTCACCTACTTACATGGCTGGTTGAGCTTCGTGTCCTTTGTTTTCCCTGGTCTGACAATAGACTGCTCTTTCGTGTTTGGGGGAATATTGAACTTGGGGACAGCTCTGATGGACTTATTATTGAAACTTTTTCAGTTTAGACTGGATTATTGTCTTGTAGTAGTTCAGCCATTCTTTTTTTGCCCCTGCAGCCAGCACTTCAAATTGTTCTGTTATTAGGTTCTGTTGCTGTTTGATGCATCTAAAATTTTCTGACAGTCACCCTTGTTTGAATATGCTTATATTTTACCCAGTATTGATGTTAGTTAACTTGGTGGTCTATTGCAGGAGCTGTGGTCATTATTGGAGTTTATGATGCCTGATCTTTTTGCTACTGAGGATATAGACTTGAAAAAATTACTAAATGGAGAAGATAGAGATTTAATTGGTCATATGAAGTCTATTTTGGGACCATTCATCTTGAGGCGGTTAAAATCTGATGTAATGCAACAACTTGTTCCAAAGATACAACGGGTATGCTTCATGCTTATTTATCCATGATGTTTTAACTAATTGTTGCTTTTTTCAATTAGCATAGTTTGGGGTTTCACTAAGAACTTTTGTCTCTTTCATGTATTTCTATTGGGAATAAGAACTAAATAATGTTTTTATAGGTTGAATATGTTTTAATGGAAAAGCATCAGGAAGATGCTTATAAAGAAGCAATAGAGGAATATCGTGCAGCATCACGTGCTCGTTTGGCAAAGATTTCATATGTTGACTTAAATTCTATTTTTGGAATTCTTCCGCGGCGTCAGATCTCAAATTATTTTGTACAGTTTCGCAAGGTGCTATTCTTGCTGTTATTTCTTTTCTGTTAATCCTTTTCTTTCCCCTATTATTGTCATATATGGTGGTGCCTTCTCTTTTCATTACTTTTACTGTTCAATTTTTGGGTTAAACTGAAAAAACTGACCGAAACAAGTTGATTCAATTTTTAAAATTGATCAGTTTCAGGTCAGTTTATTTCTCTGATAAAATTCGGTTCAGTTTTTTAAGAAAGAAACCGAAAAAATTGAACCAAAAGATCATCATACATATAACTAGTAATCAAGGCCATTAAACTCGCTTTTTTAACCTAGAATCGGTAGAGGATCCATAAACTCGTATCGTAAAATCGAATTGCAAAATTGTAAAATTTTACGACATAGTAAAATGCTTTTTAAAATCTAATTATATATATATATATATATATATATATATATATATATATATATATATATATATTGAAATTAAATCCTGCATATTTAAAATATAAATAAGATAATTTACAAATTTAATATATATAAAACTACATTTAAAAGATTATAAGAGAATCTGTTCATAAAAAAGATTCAAGTTCATAACCCATATTATAACAATTAAATATATAAAAGAACTTAATTCAAGTCTATCACACATTTAAGTTAACAATACAAAACATATAAATGAAGACTATACGAAATGCATTAAATGATGACTCATAATTGAAGATAGTTTATACTTAGAGTTTCAGCAAAAGATCTGAAAATCGTAAAATCATAAAAACGATTTCATCGAGTTTAGTGAGTTCAAATGCAATTTTACTTAAATTTTACATAAGAATTGGTTTTGTACATACATTGATTCGTTTGAGAGATTTTGAGTCAAAATGTGGTTTTAACAGCGATGCTAGTAATTCTCTCAATACTCTATTGTTTTACATCCTTTACACCTTAAAAAACCTAGTTTTTCTTTACACCTGAAAAATCATTGTTTACCTTCATAATTTATTCATCCCTTATTTTTCTAAACTCAAATGATGGAGCAGCTATCTGTGCTTCTCTTTTTCTTTTGTTTTTTTTCTTCACCTAAAGGACCTCAGATGCTTAATCTCTAGTTTCAATGATTTTTAATCGTTTGACGTTTCTCTAATTCTCTGGTTTAAGCTTCTTCTCTAGGACTTGAGCCATTGAATGGAAATTATATATATATATATATATTTGTGTTGAATGGACAGCTTTATATATATTATTTGCTTGTGAATCTCATTTGTGTTGAATGGCTTCAATTTATATATTATATATGGACTAATGGAATATTATTTGCTGTTTAAATTCAAAATGAAAGCCCAAACTATTTGTCTTCAATTCTGAGTTCAATTATTAAATTCGGCCACACATGGGCTTTGGGCTCAAAAGCCTAGACCGATGAGCCAATCCCAACCAAAATTTTTCAGTTCAGTTTGGCTTGGTTCTTTTGATGATTTTGGTTCGGTTTGGTTACTGTTTTCTCTAGGTTTGGTGGTTCTGTTTTTTGGGCTTAGAACTGAACTGACCTTTTGAACATTAGCTTTACAGAATTTTCATGCTTTTTTCAGATAGCAAATCATCCTTTATTAGTCAGGCGAATTTACAGTGATGAGGATGTTGTACTCTTTGCCAAAAAGTTACATCCAATTGGTGCTTTTGGATTTGAGTGTACCTTGGATAGAGTTGTTGAGGAACTCAAAACCTACAATGACTTTTCTATTCACCGGGTAATCTCTCTCCCTCCTCTAGGTATTATTATTATTACTATAATTATTTGGTAGGGGTTTGGGGAATGGAGTGGTTTGCGTTTCTCCAGTGTTTCTACTCTAGCGCACATGAAAGACATCTCACAAGTTAGTTATTTTGTGTATAAATTAAATTTATTAGTGCTGGTGCACTAGAAGGGTAACCTTCATAGTTAGGATGGGGTTCAAGACTTCTATAGTTTATGGTTTTAGTAAAGAAAATCCTGTCTTAAAATTTGTATCTATCTTATAGAAAATTTGCGTCTCCAGTAATAAGTCAAGTGGATGCTAAATGCCTGAACTTAGTTTTTTTGAGGGAAAAGGTGGATGCTGTAGTTTGGGGTTCGTTTCATGGAAGGGTTGCTTCATTGTCATGGTGCAATAGCTTTGGTGATTTCTTCTTTAAGACTGCAAGATCTTTAATCTGCCTGTTGGGGATAGTATGATTTAGTACTCAAAATGCTGCCTTCTAAGCTGATTTTCAGCCACATGTTCATATTTTTATGGGTGATTTTGAGCTATAGAGTTTGTTTTTGTCTAGCTTTGAGCCTTAGGTCATTTTTCTTGATTAAATTGATTTTTTTAGAGGGGAAGTTCTTAGCCACATGTACAAATATGACTCTGACAACTGCTAGAAGTTATTTGATTCTTTTATGTATCTCTGGGGTATTTTTTTTCTGATGTCTAACTTGAATTTGACATATGTTCTAACTTATAACAACCTTTTGCAGCTGTTACTTCATTATGGTGTTAAAGATGCCAAAGGAGTCCTTTCAGACAAGCATGTCATGCTTTCAGCAAAATGTCAGGTATGGATTGAGTAATTTCCCCCGATTCTTTTTTCATTGGGATTTTCAGAGAATTTCAAAAACTACTATATTTGTAATGTGATCATTGTATATCACACTTCTGTCAATTCTATAGGCACTAGCTGAGATTCTTCCTGCACTGAAGAGCGACGGACATAGGGTTCTGATTTTTAGCCAATGGACTTCAATGCTAGACATTTTAGAGTGGACTCTGGATGTAATTGGGGTGACGTATAGAAGACTCGATGGAAGGTACATTATGTGCTAATTTATCATTCGTTATATGATATATAGGAAGAGTCTTGGGCTTGTAGCCTTGTAGGCTCCTGGTTGCAAGTCTGAGAGCTGAGAACGGTAACTTTAATGGGGCTGAAGCGACATGATGTCCTTTGTTGTTTTGTTTGTTTTTGTATGTGTGTATTTGTTTTGTAGTGTTTTTTTTTTTTAAGGTTACATATTACTTTTTTGAGCTCTATTAGTACAGCAAGATAGTTTCGGTGTATTTTTGGACAGTTTATCGAGATATTTTACATTTCTGTGTTCTAAGCAGATTTCTACTAATGCAATATTCGGCTCGCTAATTTTCTAACACTACGTTCTGGGATTTTATGTAATCTTCAGATCTTTTTGCAGTATATGTCGATGATAAGGGTTGTTTATTTATTTTACTGGCTTCTATGCTAACATTAGTTGTGTTTAAATTAATCGTTTCTGATGACAGCACTCAGGTGACAGAGAGGCAGAGCATAGTTGATGCTTTCAATAATGACACTTCTATATTTGCATGCTTGCTGTCAACTAGAGCTGGAGGGCAGGGTTTGAACTTGACTGGAGCTGATACTGTTGTTATCCATGATCTTGATTTCAACCCACAGATTGATCGACAGGCAGAAGATCGATGTCATCGCATAGGCCAAACAAAGCCTGTCACTATATACAGGTGCTTCATCACTCATCCTACAGGAAGAAATAGAAAATAAAGGGAAAAAGAAAAGATGGAAACAAAATCGGAATGAAACCATTCTCTGTTCTCTTTACAATTTTCCTTGTCCTATTCATGTACTTAATTGCAAATTATATGGTATGGGAATGAAATTTACTCTGCTCCATGCTTTGCAGGCTAGTGACCAAGGGTACAGTTGATGAGAATGTTTATGAGATTGCAAAACGAAAGCTTGTTCTAGATGCTGCTGTTCTTGAGTCTGGACTGGAGGTAGATGATACTAGCAACACGTCTGAGAAGACAATGGGAGAGATTTTGTCGTCACTTTTGATGGGCTAAGCTGCATCTGATAGACTCACATGACTCAGAAATCGTTACTTTTCATTTGTCCTTCCCTTTATTTTTGTAATATCCATTGTTGTATTAGTTAGGTGCAGTGTAGGGGACAGGGAGGGAGAGAGAGAGTGGGGAGGGACAACCAGAAGAAAAGCAGAGAGAAAATTACCAAACTTACCCACAGTGTAACAGCCCTTAAATTCGGGGTGGTGAAAGTCAAATATCAATATTGTTTCGTTAAGGGATTAGGGTGACATTTTTGGGCCATGTGGAGCGAGCTGCCATTTCTGGTACTGATTTTGAAGCCAACCGATACAGCCAAATTTGGCATTTCATGTTCATATTTATGCCAAATTCTCAATCAGGTACCGGAGCACTTCCTCGCCATATTGGAATTAGAAAGAAGCAAAATGGAATATCCTTATGTGCATGTCCATTTCAGGGATGATGATGATTTGTTTAAGCTGTACCATAAGAGTAGCTAATCAGAAGTAGGAGCAGTAGAACTTGTGGCTCTGGTAGTAAATTGACAATGGCGATATCCATATGTTCTGGGTCAAGTTAATATTTCACCAACGTCTACACCTGGAAAGCAGGTAACCTGTATGCATTAATTTGACAAATTCAAATGATTTTACCTTCGTTGAAACAATTGTTAGATTCAATATGCCGTAAAATTGAAAGAAAATCACTCACGACCTCATTTTTTCAGTGGAACTGGAAGTCACAAAAATGGTTGTAGAACAACGTGACTTTTCCTGTAACTTTGTACTGTGCTCACGATCTTCCCAGGTTCCATATAATATTTCATTATGTTTGTTATTAGTAAAAATTGAAGAGCAACGCAAAGGTACTTCACAAGTGGATACTGTATGCGGTGGTCTGTGCGCAACAGGCTCGTCCATTATCCAAGGTGTTGGACATATGATGTGGATAAGCCGATTTGCAGGGAATGCAGAAGCTAAACACAAAATTCTTCAAATAGGTTATCAACTTTCAGCGTGGACAGTTAACGGAAGGCACAGAAAACGCACGAGCAAGTTGATGGTATATGAAGCACTACAATGGATTGCATGGATGCATTTATGCATCATCATAATCAGCATGAGCCAGTAAAAGAATTTGCCCGTGAGTGAAATAATCGCTTTTATCTCCTATGGAATTCTAATGGGACAACAAAATTTGCACATTTCCCGTCACAGTAGTGTTTTTCTCCTGGTTGTAGTAGCAGAATGTGTGCACTTTTGGCTTCTATACATAGAGGAAAGAGCACTTGTAGTATTGTAAAGAATATGTCAGGGGCCCTATCTGTGAACTAAGCCCCCTCTCTCTTTGTCCTTCGTATGTCAACATCATTCACATGGATAGATATCAAACCCTGCAGCTGACTAGTTTTTTATTGGTCAATCATCTCCCCTTGTTTCTTTTAACTGTATTATTTGCTTACATTTAATTCAACATCTCTTCTAGTGTTAAGAATCTTGATCATCTTCTATTATTAGTGAATTAGTCTCCACCTTTTTTTTTTTTTTTTTAATTTTCATCGACACAAATAATAATTTTCCCAAAATATTCCTAGAAAAAGTTTGGCCTTGCAAGTGCGCGACTCTTAGGTTTTTTTACCCCAAAAGTAGTCATCAAGTATTATGCTTCAGCAATCATGACATATTAAATGTTTTCCAAAAATTTTCAATGCATAAAAAAAAATTGAACAAGATTTATGAATTTCCTCCCTGTATATTGGTTCAGGAGATCATAGAGAGGGAAGTAAATAGGAAGAGACCGAACTTGGGTCATGACCCTGCTCAACTGATCCATGGTCCAACCCAAGGTGGCAAGTGACCAAAATGTAGCCCAACCTTGTGCAAGTTTGAAGCTTGAGTAGCCTAACCCTTCAGGGGAGGGGACCCAATTTTTAGAGCAAAAAATCAAAGATTTAGAGCATTAAATGTAAGGAATCCCGTGACAATAGAAGGGAAACAATACCGATTGCATTAATTCAGGCTGCATTTAATGCTAGATTTCGGAATTTTCCCACGAAAGCCACCAAATAGTCCATCTAATGACAGATCCTCTCACTCTTTCCGTACATCTTTATCTTTACTCCTTTAATACTCAACTTGTAATTATCTTTTCCCTCCCTTTTTACAAATCCAATTCTATTTCATGTTATACATTTTTTAATGCACCCAAAATATACAACAATAATCTATTCTTCCAAAAAAAAAAGTTATTTATTTTTTAGATATTTCAAAATACATGATTACTTTTATTAATTATAATCAATTTTTTAATTTGTCTTCAATAATTATTAAATTAGTAAAAAACATTTATTTTCTCATTAAATATAATTAGGGGTATAAATAAAAAATATATTCCCTCTGTTTTTGAATAATTCACTTTTTAGAAAAAATTTTTATTTCTATATAATTGTCTTTTTATAATACTAATGTAATATTAATTTTTTTAAAATTTATCCACATCATCAACTCTCTTTCTTTCTTTTATTTCCTAATTAATTTTGTTTTTCTTATTAGTGTAGTGATAGAGTTTTGGTTAAAGATAAATTAAGGAGATATAGTCCATATTGATTGAAAATATTCTAATTAATTGCCTTTGTAATCTAAGTGTGCACCTCTAAAATGACAATTATTCAAAAATGAAGAGAGTATTATAAATTGTGAGTTGATAAAATATTAAATGTAATTTCTTAAATAATGTGAAAAATTATACTCCCTCTATTATTTAATAGATGTTTAACGTTTTTGTACATATATTAAAAATTGTATTTAATAGGTGTTAGTACATAAATAAATGACTATGTTATTGTATTTAATAGGTGTTAGTACATAAATAAATGATTATGTTACCCTTAATTAATTATTTTCATAAATTATTGTGCACTCTAAAAAGAAATAATTATTATAAAAGAGAGAAAGAGCAGAGTTAGAAAAAATTAATTAATGTTTATGGATAATTGTAAAATATCAAGTATTATAAGACAAGAATTTCTCTCGAAAATAATTTTTAATTTAGAACAGAGGAAGTAAAACTTTTTAGAACAAAGAGAGTATTTCATATTGATTGACTAGAGCACACATATAGCTTGTTTGTATTATTGTTGTAAAATTTATTTTTACTTCTTATTAATTTTTCAACAGCTTCAACCTAGTTTAATTCATGTTCTTGGAAATATTAGAAGCATGATTTTGCTCAGGTTTTAGACGATCTAGTTATAATGATTTGCATTAGTAAATAATCTATATTTTGAAGGCTTATTTTGCAGCTTGTATTCTTTTTTTTTTTAAATTTAATTTCTTGATTTATTGACAAAAAAAATTTATTGCTCTCCCCATTTCAAAATAACTGTCATTTTAGAAAAAAAAGATTTTATTTCAATGTAATTGTAATTCTCAAATATCAATGCACCATTAATTGATTTTTTTCCCCAAACTTAACCTCATTATCAACTCTTTTTGTTCTAATTAATTACTTTCTCATTAATGTTACTGGTATAGTTTTATTTGAAGACAATTAAAGGTATTTTAGTTCATATTGATTGAAATTATTTCTAATTACTCCCTTCATGCCAATATTATAGGCTATTTTTCTTTTTTTAGAAATTTCAAAAAATAGGCCACTTTCTATACTTAAATGTTGGTTTAGTTATAAATTGTCAAAATTTACCCCTTCATTAATTATCAAGTATATCTACACTAATAATTAAATATTTCTTAATTGATTTACATTGCAAGTTCCTATACTTTTTTCTTTTATCCTTTCGATTTTATGTGATTAATGAGATTTACCAAGAATGAAAAGTCATCTTGTATATTGCCAACTTTAAATAAATGAAAGTATTTTTTTTACTAAATTTTATAAAATTTAGTGCACTACAATAAATAGTATGAAAAGGCATTTTAGTAAAAAGAGTGGTCATTAACTAATAAAACCTAACTTTCTTAATCTCTGTGTTAAAAAAAAGTTGCATATAATATTAGGACAGATGAAGCAATTGTTTTTTTAATATAAGTGCACAACTCTAAAAAGATAATTATTTTGAAAAGAAAGTAACATTTTAAGTATTGGAAATGTTTTTAACTCCTCCCTCCATTTCACAATATCTGTTTTTTAAGAGTTGTATATTTAGATTAAAAAATAATTAATTAAAAATAATTTCAATGGATATTGACTAATATACCCTTAGTTGTTTTCAACTAAAACTTTACACTAATTCTAATAAGAAAACATTTAATTAAAATAGAGAAAAAAGATGATGATGAAGGTAAATTTGGAAAATAAACAATTAATGTTACATTAATAATGTAGAATGACAATTATATTGAAATAAATTTTTTTCTAAAATGACAAATGTTGTGAAACAACTGAAATATTTATGAAAGTAGCTTAGTTATATCAACTTATTTAATAACTTTTATAAAATCTTTAAATATTAACTTTTCAAATTCAACTTTTAATTCACAAAAATTATATTAGAAATATTTATTATTAGTTGACAAAAATAAAAATTTTTTTCTAACTTTTACCTCGAAATCTTCTATTATGAAAAACGAAACACAATGTATTATGAAATGTGGTTCAAAACTAAATAGAATTGCATTTGGATTCATATTGATGCACAATCAAAATGACAAAATTATCAGTAACAAACAAAGGAAATTACAAATTATCTAACAAATGAATTTTAGTACAAAAGCAAGTTCTTTATTAATTAATTAATTAAAATTTTCATACAAAGATACTCAGGGACTAGAAATGTCATGTCTAGCAATCTAATAAACTTTTACCCTTCATCTTTTAAATAATGTAAATTATATTACCGTATTCAAATTTTCATTTTTTTTAAGAAACATGAAAAATGAATTAAAAAAAATATATAACACATGGCAACAGACATTCAGGGAGCTTCCTCTCCTATTTGAGGTCTGATCTAACTCAAATCTAAATTAGTTGACATTTGAAGTGACTTTTCAGATATCAAATGATTTATATCAAAAAATAAAATATTGAGTGTTTTTTTTTAGCGAAATCCATATTCGAATCCCTATTCTAATATATATATATATATATATATATATATCTCGACCATTAATAATAAAAAGGGCAACTTCATAATGATTTGTGAAAAAATAGCTTTTGCATGAACACATAATGTGTATAGTTCTTAAGTAAAAGGTCACACACAGGAAAACTAAAATTAAAATAGCAATGAAATTAATTAAAAGGAAAAGGAAGGCGGACGGGAGGCTTGTCTCTTATGGTGTCCTTACTCGTGGTGCAACCGGCAAGGATTCTTAAGGGTACACACCAGCGGGATCCACTTCTCCTTCCTAGAAGTAGGAGAAAGGGTTTGTGTCCCTTTCATGTCACTCGCCGTGTGGGACACAAGGAATCCTTACAAACCGCAAAATGCATCTCCTTTAAGATAAAGCTGACCCACTAGCACTAGTACTAACTCCACACCACACCATAGTCATATTTCTCTTCTCTTTTTATTGTTTCTAATGTATCTATATTTATTTGTTATTTGGTTAATTTAGCATCAAGAGATTGAAATTTGTTATTGAACTCGATTTCAATACTATAGAATAATATAAAATAACTAATAGTGGATACAATTTTAATCGATTGTAGTTTTTATTAGCTCATATTTGAAATTTTTTCTGAATCTCTACTGTTTTAATTAAGAAAAAGTCAAAATTATTCTTAAACTATTATTATTCTTCAAGTTTTATTATTCAATTAACAACTATGAATTATAATATTCTAATTATTTATATAAAATAATTTATTTTAGATTTTTATATATAAATTTATAAAAAAAATTGTTTGTAGGATATTCTAATTACTAAAAATATATTAACATATGTTGATTAACATTGATGAAAAATAATTATTAAGATTTCATAAATACAAATTAATAATAATAGTATTCTAAGTTTTGAAATTATACTTTACGAGTGTATGTGAAAATAAATTATTTTATTATATTTTAATTTTAATTTATTTTATTTAATATATAAAATATTAACAGTATACTCTAATTAGTCATTATATGAATTAACAGAAATAATTGCACGTAATTTACCAAATATTTAATATTAAGCTGCTTTCAGTTACTAACTATCAGATACATCAATTAGCTATCCCAAACATGTCCTAAATGTTGCATATTATAGTTTGCATCATGTATATTCCTTTATAATATAACTAAACCTTTGAAAATCAGATTTTGAAATATGGATTGATGGATCTACCTATTATGGGTGGGCATGAGATGGGTAAAATCGGAGATTTAAAACACTCCATTAGGTTTTAAAAGATTTTAAAAATTTAAGAATTAGTTCTATTTCATATATAACTGACCGTTGACTTATCTTATGCCAAAATTTCAAAATAAAATAATATGACACATTGAACAAATGAAAAAAATGAGATAAAACAAAATGATTAAAAACTGATGATTTGAAAATTTTCAAATATAAATAAATGTAATTCACCTAATATTTATCTAAATTGAAGATTAAAATTAAATACTTAAAACATAAAATATAGGTCCATAATATAATATTCATATCAATTCTGAAATCAAAATACAACAAAATAAATAAATAAAATGACATCTAAACTACAACTCAAGTCTTAAACTCCTTAGAAGCATAAGCACTTCTTAAATCTCAAATATAACTATTTGAAATTATAATATTGTTTTATACTTTTACACACACAAGTATATATATCAAAATAGTATTGTATGCTATAAATCCAGACAAAATGGTATGCTCCCAGAGATTGTCGGATAACCGTTTCACTTTTTTGATCTAAAACAGTAAGTGACAGAAAAATTTTTATTTTTCAAATAATTTTCATGATCCAATTTTTTCAACGCATTTTTAACCTAATTGGATATTATTATATCTCTTGCCTATCCTTACTATCCATGGCAGTTTTACACGCAACAGAGATTTAGAAGAGATGCCAATTAATAATTTAGAATACAATGAATATTGAATAATTAAGTTATTTCTTAATTTTAATGGGATCATTGAATATTTTCTTTTTGGTTTATATTAAGAGAGGGGCCCATTGCGAAATTCAATATTTTCTTATTTTGATAAATGTGAAAACTCAATAATACTATAAATAAAATTGGCTGGCTTCCATTTAATGGTTAATTATTTTGCAGCTAGCTTTTTTTGTATTTTTTTCTTTAGCTACTGAAGAAGATGGTGACACGAAACTTGCCCATATATACGTGTGACAGGCATATGTGTCGCCCCGTGACTATAATTGAAAGGGAATTCAATCTTCCTGTGTTTTTATCATTTCTTAGTTTAGTGATTCAATAATACTGTTAATGCCTTCTTGCTGTTTGGCAATGTTGGGAATTTTCAAATTAACCTTCGTGTATATAGTTCACTATGCTTCTGGCTTTGGTCACCACCGCTGTTGCTGTGTAATAAGCTTAAAAAGTTATTGAACTTGAAGTATAATCTGGAGTAAGGATGATTAGGATTGACAGAGTAAAATAGAAGTTGCCCACATTAAAGTGTGAAATTTCATATCAGTTAACTATGGAGTAAATTGATCGAATTGTATATAAATAGTTAAAATTTTATATATTAATATGTTAAAATTTTGGAGGTTAAATAATTTTGAGACTCCAAACTAGATTAAAAATTAATTTCAACTGGTAGGAAATACTGATGATGATATTAAAACATTTTGTTGAGAATAATAAAAAATATTTTTATTTATAAATAGTCATATGAAATTTACAAAAAAAAAATCTTATGATTTATATGAAATCTATAAAAAATATATATATATTATTATTTAGAGTATCAATATAGAATAAAATTTCAACACTACTATAATAACTATGTATTGATTTAGCTTCAAAATTATGATTTTATTTTTATCATGAATTTTTTTGATGATTCTTCATTTTTATCAATTATGAAGATTCTCATCAGATATGATGATATAGTGAAATAAGGACTACAATTTATATAACATGTCTAAACATATTTAAGAGATATGTCCAATAATATATCATCATATAAGAGAGAGAAAAACTCTCAAAAAAAAAAAAAAGAGAGAGAGAGAGAAAACTCTTACCAAAAGAAAAAAAAAAAAAAACCTAACAAATAGAGTTAAAATAAAGAAAACGAGTAAAAAAAAAAGATTTGCCGCCAGTAGAATATATCAAAGTTAACCCAAAATACTAAAAAAAAAGTTATTTTTAAAGAAAAAAGAGATAATTAGAGTTTTATAAAGTGCAATATACTGAGTTTTATTCTTAACATATTATTTGTTGAACTATTGATGATATTACAACTTAATACATTCTAAAAGTATATTTCATTATGAAATTATGAGAAACTTTTAATATTTAATCTCTCAAAGATAGTGTGAAGAGAATATTTTGAAGTGATATTTCATTGGTTACTATAATTTTTACCTATCCATAATCACTTTCAATCTTTAAATTAAAAATTTAATAGTTCTTATCATTCTGATGTACAATTAATATTTATACTGAAAACTATAAGCATTTATTATTCAATTATAAAAACAGTAACCATTCATAAAAACGTAACTATTGAAAACTCTTCTCCACACACATATATATATCATCACTTTGCCAGCATAGTCCATGTAGCATGTCTTTCAAGCACTCGATTTTATCTTATCAGGTTTTATATATTGAATTTAACTATCTATTTATATGATCTACAAAAGTGATATATATATATATATATATATAATCGACATTCTTATTGTTACTGCTTAGTGATTAATCAATAAAATAAGTAGTAACAACTTGCTATTGTAAGTGAAACGACCAATATTTTTTATATGATAATGCTAAATAAGCGATTGAATGATTTAAGGATATGCAGAATGAGTAAATTGTAAGCTATCATAGAACAGAAGAAATGGGGACAAGATTTGATTAAATTATTTATATATGTTTAGGGATCAGTTAGGTACGTAGCCCTAAATATATGGGGATTTGTCCAATTTTGTGTGCTCTTATTGAAAGAGGAAGATTCGTCTTGCATCGTACAAGCTATTACCAAGCGGACTGAGTACGTACTTAGGTAGGTATGTGCATCCATAATTATATTTCCAGTACACATGTATGTTGCATATGGCTCCTGTTGGTTCTTTTCACTCAAATTGGGTGTTTGGATTCTTTGGAAAGCTTGTTAGTTTTTAACTCCTGCGATCCAATCCCAAAATAAAGATTTGAATTTGATCTGATTTAAAATGATTTGAAAACTTTTGAATTCAATATAATTTGATCCTCTTATAGTTTACGGATCAATTTTAATTTATCTTAATTTAATTTAATTTGATTTGAATTCGACCTTATTTAAATTATTAAATTTTAAAATCACAATTTTTATTTAAAAAGTTAAAATTATGAGTGATCACATTTAAAATTTAAAAATAATTCAAAATTCTTTATATTTATTGATTTGATATAAAGTTAAATATGTCTACAATCTAAATTCATGGAATCCTTATCTATATATATAAAGAGAGAGAGAGAGACAGAGAGAGAGAGAGAAAGAGTAAATTATAAGAGTAAAACATATATTTGATTAAAAACGTTATCCAAAATTAATTCAATTTGAATTTCATCGATTCTATCCATTTATCACTCTAATCAAATCTATTAAGAAATATATAGATATAAAATAAAATACTAATGTTTTATATTTGAAAACAAAAAATATAAAGGCCAAAGGTAATAAATTTATAATTTATTATTACATTATTGACTTAGTGTCTATTGTACTCTTATTTATAAGCAAGCAATTATTTTCCAAAAAATATAAAGACTTGGATTAATAGAAAACAGGTAGTTGTTAAAGAGTAGTATAATATTAGTGGGTCGTCTTCTGATTCACAAAACTACATTTGGAAAAAGCCAAAGAGAAAATGTATATTAACAATATGATATAGGCAATCTATTATGTAGAAGAATTTGATTGCACACCATAGTGGATCCGAGTCGTAAAAATTTAGACATCTGATGAAACGTGAACCCGCATGATTGCCTGTTTTAATGGCAATTATCACAGCTGGATCTGGTAGTTACACGAACAAAAAAAAAAAAAAGCAAAAATAGACTAGATAAGACTACTAACCAATGAACCTTTTAAAAAGACTAGATGCAACTAAATAAGTCTCAATCAACTAAACCATGAAATTGCTAAATATTTGACCCCTTGAGAAAAATCATGACCATTAGATTAGATAAAATAAAATATTCCCCTTGGCCCACCATAAAAAGGAAAAAGACCCACTTAATTGCAACCCTCCATCCCCAAAATTTGGTTTTGAAAACAAGATAGTCCCCTCATGGAAGTTATCTTTAAATAAATAGATAAATAAATATATGATTACAAAGAAAAATGATTTTTTTTAAAAAAAATTTATGTATGGACCCATCACCAAAACCCATATGATTGGTTGGGCACGTGCATATTTTTTAAAATAAAAAGGAAACAAATGATTTATTAAAAGAGAAATAGAAAATGAGTAGGCTATTGAAGTAGACAGAGGAAAGACCACAAAATTTGGACTTGACAAACTAACAATGATGTCTCTTTCCAATTCCTAGTGCTTCTAGTGAAGAAATCACACAAGTAAATTAAACAAAAAAAGAAAAGAAAATTTCCAACTTTTGGGTGGTGAGTAAAAAGCAACTAAAAATGAAGGTTCCTTTGAGTGTAAGAACAAAAACCACACTCAAATCACAGATTGCAAGGAAACAAAATTTGGGGGGGAAAAGTGTTTATTTGAAGCATTCTATTGCATATTTTGATTTTTCTGCCTGCTTTTTCATTTTTCTCATTAGCTTCTGTCTCCTACTTCCATGTCTCCCTCTCTCTATCACATATAGACACACACACGCAGTGATCATGAGATATCCAAATAGAAACTTCACCGATTCAACTCCATGGTTCTTTAACCTTTATTGTTTAACAAGCTCAATTCGTAGCCTATATTTTGGACTTTTGCAATAATGGCACATTGGGAGGTGAATTTATCATTATTATTATCATTATGGCATAAGTTTTCCAGCATTATTTTAAATTTACCTACATATATCCAATTTTGATATTAAAGACAACTAATTTATATTGAAATTAAAATTTTAAAAATTAATTAAATACTAATTAAAAATAAAATTTTAATTTAATTTTAAATTTGGTCTGATCGAAAATTATCCAACTCAGCATATTTGCCACCCCATTAATAACCACCCATGACCACCAGGTTAAACCAATATCGGCTTCACTGTGTTAGCCTCAACTCTATCCATATGCTAAGTTTCTTGGTTCATTTCTTGCTAATGCTAAAATTTTACATCTTAAAAATGAAAATTTTAAACTCTATTTCATGAGACGAAGGAACTCGCTTATACAGATTATAACTCAAACATATGTTGCAAGAGTCCAAGAAATTTCCAATTGATCTATTTTCAAGATCAAGAAATTGAAGCAAAAACATTTGCATATGGTAACATTATCCACATAAGAATGAAATATTTAGAGTGGCTTGGTCAACAGTCCTTTATGGTATTTAATCTAAATAAAAAGTTTTTATAACTATTATTTTTGAGGCATACTAACTATTTATAGGTGAAAAAGTAATTTGCTCTAATTGACTTTTAAATTAATTTTTTTAGCATTAACATGTACTTTTGCATCTCTGCCCTGTACTTTGGAATAACTTTAATTAATTTGCAATTTTGATGGACACATTCAATATTACAAATAATATTAAAGGATTATCACTATATTGTGGTGGATAGATATTATTACACATATCCTCCTCATTCTGTGCAGTGCGTGGATGTGATATGTGGTCCTGAACTTAGGATTTCTTGACATATTTGCATTGCATTATGTTCATGTGCTACTACCAAATTAAGAATATTATCATAATTACTTCAAGCTATGTTTGTCTTTCAAATTTGCATAAATAAAAGCCTATGAAATTACTAAGCGAAGAGGAAAAAAATAATTTTATTTGTTGAACTAAAGTCATGGCTATAACAGATAATAAAATAAAGAATATTGTTCTCAGGATTAAATTATTTACCTTAAATTTCTCTTACTAATAATTTCAATTCGATATTCCATCCCTATGTGCATTGTCATTTCACCATGAGGAAAATATTTCTAAAATCTAGCCATCTCTCTTTTTTTTTTAAATACTTCATTTTTTTTAAAAGTGTTGAGGCTACCATTAGTGTATTTTATTTGTTGTAAGTCCTTTTCGTTTTCTTTATTTTTTAATAAAATGAATTATTTTACCTTATTTATTTTATTTTGTTCTGTCTTTCTTTTGAGTTTTTGTGACTTTGTGTCTCTTGTAGAGAATATTTCTCCTTTTTTTTTTTTTAGAATTTTAGTGGTTTGAGATATTTTTTGTGGTTTAAGATTGATTTTTTAGTACACATCACATTATAGCACCATCCTGATAGAGATGTCCATAATTGATAAAGATGTAGGATCAATGAAGAAGATTTATGGTAAAAATAGAATCATGATTTTCAAGTTAAGTTAATGTGTTGTTACTAGTAGTGTTGAAAATTGATTTCATATTAATATTTTGAATCATAAGATTATTTTTTTTATAAATATTGTATAACTATTTATAAATGAAAATATCTTCTATTATTTTAAAAAAAAATTTCAATTTGATCTTTTCTTTTCCTTCTTCTCTTAAAATCCTAAGAAGGATGATTATCTCAATTTTCTCTTATTTCTCCGCACTTGGTATGAAACGCAAAAATGGTAATCAAATACATTCATAAATATTTTTTAATGTTGATATATTTGATAAGTCAGTCATAACATAAGAGATTTGTATTAGTGTTTTCACTTAGGCCTTATTAAAATAAATCAAGCCAAAGAAAAAAATCATTTTTATTAATATATTTTTAATTTAGAATAAATTTTAAACTGACATAATTACTAATATAATTTTTTAATTTTCTCATTAAATAATTTCTTTTTAACAATAAAAAAATTTAATTATTTTAGATATATTGTTTTTCTAAATAAAAATTATTAAAATAAAATGTAATTCATTTATTTTTTTTTTCAAACTTTAAGTTTCCAAATAGGGTTTTCAGTCAGCTATAATTTTACCAAGTCCAAGCTATTTATTTTTCCTGATTTTCATGAATAATTTATCGGAAAAAAGAGAGAGAGAATAAAGCTTTTCCACATCAGTCTTTGGTACACTATTTGAAAATTCTGAAAAGAGAATGAGATTGTCAAGTTTATTTGTATGTATAAAACAAAATTGCATATATAAAGAGAAATTTTGAAAGAGAAAACTCTATGTAAAAAAAAATTGCGAATATGCTCATTGTAAATTGTCTTATGATGACACTCACGAGTCACTAGCTACGGTCACATGGGTAGAAAAAATCGAAAAGAGAAGGCAGAGGGAAGGATGGACAAGTGACGAAAAGGAGGCTTGTCCTGTGCCTAGAGTAACAAGATACGAAATAAGAGAAGGAGAGGGTAAGGGACGGTGGCCCCAACTCCAACCATCGCCGCATACGACATTTTTGGCTGCGTAGGCGCTGCCCATACAGCGATACACATGAACACTCGTATATTACCATGGATTTTTTTTCCCCCCTCTCTTGCATATTTATATGTAACAGCAAAAATAATGTAATAATACGCGAAATAGTAATATAGTATAATCTGATTGGTTTAAAAGTGTCAGATTTAATTTTACTCGTTGATCGTAATGGTAACAAATTTCACCAATTTCACAATCATAGCTTAATTTAATAAAAAAATAAAAAAATAAAAAATAAAAGGAAGGAGAATGATATGTGTGTGGTGGTCATGTATACGTGTTGTCTATATACATGTAAATGATTGAGGAAGAAACAATTAAGACCGAGTGAGGATGGAGTTCATATATATTATTATAAGAACAACTTCGGAGAAAGAGGAGAATCAAAATATATGCGTCTAAAGATTTGCTTGTTTCCTTCTCTTCATCTCCGGATTGTAGCTGTCCCCTTTTATGCTTTTCTCTTGGTTCTTTCTGGGTTTCAACTTAAATCTTTCTTCTTGGTTCTTTCTTCTAGGACTGCACAAGAGGTAACATACATCCAAGACCCAGATTTTTTTTTTTTCGGTTTCATAAGGTAGCTCTCATAGATGGCAATTTTCTTGGTTGAATTTTGAATTGTATAGATTTGCCTGTGTATTCAAGAAAGAGCAACAACACATCTCTATACTTAAAAAAAGAAAAAAAGGAGAGGTTCTTGAAGATGGCTGCCGCTTCATCATCTACGCCTTTCTTCCGCCCGGTGAGGGATGAAAATCAACAAAACCAGATGATGCAACAAAATTCATCCTTATCAACTGCTCCAACAAATAGTACAACACCTCCTCCTCAAAAGAAAAAGAGAAATCAGCCTGGAACACCATGCAAGTACCTAGCTCTTTATAATTATCCAATAGTTATAGTTTGGTATAAATTGCTCATAATTAAGAAAACCATATTTCTAATTTTTCCAGCATCGAATCACCATTTCATATACACAACTTTATTAACCTTCCAATGATTTTTTTAATATATATATGTTTTTTTATCTTTTCATTGCAGATCCAGACGCGGAGGTGATAGCACTATCACCCAAGACTCTAATGGCAACAAACAGGTTCCTATGTGAAGTATGCAACAAAGGGTTCCAAAGGGAGCAAAACCTACAGCTCCACAGAAGAGGACACAACCTGCCTTGGAAGCTGAAGCAGAAGACTACAAAAGAAGTGAAGAGGAAGGTGTATTTGTGCCCAGAGCCCTCATGCGTCCACCATGACCCTTCTAGGGCTCTCGGTGACCTTACTGGTATAAAAAAACATTACTCAAGAAAACATGGTGAGAAGAAATGGAAGTGTGAGAAATGTTCTAAGAGGTATGCTGTGCAGTCTGATTGGAAAGCCCATTCTAAGACTTGCGGCACCAGAGAGTATAGATGTGACTGTGGTACTATCTTCTCAAGGTAACTGTAATTAATAAATCAAAGAAATTCATTTTTCCCTTCTTATTATTTTATGCATATAATGATAGTTACAGGATTTATTGATTAATCATTATGGGTCTAGACAAAATAAAAACGATGAGGAAAGGTTTGAAAGAATGATTTAAGGGACTGAGAGTTTGAAAAAAAAGGAAGAGTGCAAAAAGGTTTTCTTGCTCCTCTTTGGATTACTTTTGGACTGGATCTTTCTGGTTTTCTCTCACATATATAGCAGAAGGGACTGCTAGCTTTTGCTTATTGCATGCTGGTGGTTTCTTCCAAGAAAAATGAAGAAAGGCAAAAAGAAAAAGAAAACAATATCCTTTTTTTTTTCTTGATAAGAGGGCACTTTTTCCTTTGCCTTTCATCTCTTTTCTGTATTCACGTGTTGTTGTTATAGAGTGTCAGGAAGGATATATATTGTTACTGGGTTTGTTTTGTTCTCATATGAGTTGGATAGTACTCTTATGTTATTGTGTTTGT